>JACJUY010001513.1:179024-228887 GCA_014220935.1 Platorchestia sp. MABIK | reverse complement strand
TGTGAATGATAAGCACAGCTTTTGCTGTGAATGATTAACATTTACTAAAGCATTAACACTAAACAGTCACTGCGAATAAAATCAATACTACAAAACAGAACTTAAGAAAGAAAATAGCTGGGATGTGGGGGAATGCTATTACTTTATCCCCAAACAAGAGTGAATCTCTCATTCTCTGCACAGAATTGGTCATATAACTAGCTAACAAATTAATGTTTTCACAGAATATATACATAGAACTTATAAATAAGGGCACAACAAGGACACAAATGAAATTTCACAAGGACGTGGCAAGGACAGAAATTGATTTCTACAAGGACATGGCAAGGACATTTCATTTTACAAGGACATTTTCATTTATACAAGGACAATTCAAGGATTTGGCAAGGATGTGGCAACCCTGCATCCCTTCTCATTTGGGTATTCACCACAAGCATTACTAATGAACTGTGAGCCGCCCAAAATAAATGCTTTCATTCACAATGGAAAGAATTGATATTCCCGCGGAAATAAAAAGAGTGTCATCCCTCTTCATGCTTTTACTCTTCCGGGTATCCCCCGTCATCACCATTACTAGTCAAAATCTACAGCAACCTAAAATCTTTGCTTTCCCAATAAATGATGGAAAAACGGATGCTCAATTAGCCCCAACTTGTAACTGAACGAGATTACCGTCGAAATGTCTTAATAATGCTATCGAAGCATCAGACACTATACCTAGCAGAAGTGACAAGTTGCCTCACTAACCTGCTCTAGCACTGACGCTCTTGCTCACGAAGTCTTGCTCCTTCCAGCCAGCTCTCTTGTACACCTCCCGCAGCTCTTGGTGCGCCCACATCGAGAACAATACCTGCAACAACAGCACTTTTAACACGCGCAACATTAACACGAGCAACATCAGCACCGGAAGTTGCTGTAACACATTACTACCTCAGCCAACTCTAAGGTACTGTGCATCATTGACACTGTTTGCCCATCGTACACCAGCTATTAAATTAAATGAAGCAGTATTGGGAGAGTATAATGTTTAGATGTAAGTGAAATTGAATGCTTTCTGAAAATATGAAGTTCACATCTATGTGAAATTAGTTGCTTGGTACAATTATATTAGTAGATTTATGTAAAATTTGTTGTCCCATGAAACTACAAAAATTTGATCTGAGTGGAAATTGTTGCCTTGTGAAAGCATGAGGTAAAGATCAAAGAAGAAATTGTTGTCTTGCGAAACAATAAAGTTGATTTGGGAAATAATTGCTTTCTTGGGAAATTGTTTTTTCATGGAACTATGAAGTGCACATCACAGGGCAACTCAAAAGTGTGTTTATATCCAAAAAAACTTGTTGTTTCAGGAATCTAGGAAGTGTAGATTATTGATTCAGCTATTTCAAGACTCCCTAGCCACAACAAAAGCGATCTCAAGAGAGCAAAGAAAAGGAACCAGGAACCATTTAACATCAACTGTGAACTATGCACAAGGTGTGTTCATACACAGAATACCCCTGTGTATGAAGAAGAAACAAGGAAGAATTTATGAAAAAGAAAAGAAGCTAAACGGGCACGAAGGATAGAATTCCCGAAGGCGCCTCCATAGCTGAGGTAACTCAACAGTAACCCTCTTGGGGGCACCACTCGCTATAGCATAGGATATACACATCTAACTAACCTAGACCTATTGACTAACCAATGCCTCCTGGGCGGAAGAAAGCACTCATAGATGTAGTAACATATTTTTGCATGTCAATTTGGAAAATTTTGGCAATTTCTCTAAACTGGAAGCACTAGCGATCTTAGCACTGGAGTCACCTCACCGTCAGTAGACAAAGGGTTAAAGATGAGATTGTTGTTACCCTCAGGCTATTGTTACCCTCAGGCTACTATTAACATGAAATAACCATCACTAAGTCCAGCATTAACACAAGTGCACAATTACTCGGAGGCCATCACTACTCAGAGGCCGATGTCACTCTGCCACAGAAAGACAGGATTATATATTATACGTTTACGCCTCCTTAACCGTTAAAAGAAGTAGTAGTAGTAGTAGTAACATAAGTTTGCTAGCGCTTCAGTTATTCAAACTATATCGCACCGAAGGTCACATAATTTAATCCGTATCAGGATTTCCGATTTACCACGTGAGATGAACATCAACATTTTACGAACATCAAAAATTATATGATCATGATTACAATTACAACTCAAGATTATAATTGTCTCTCCATTGAAATTTTGTACATACTACAGTACATTCGGTCGCACTGGGCAGCCATACCCCGTAGGGGTTTCAGCTGCCCACCCATTTATGGCCGGACGCCTTACCCACGCTGAAACCCCCGAGGTACCAACGTAGCGCGCCCGGCCATATTGCAGTTTCTTCATCTACAATCATCCAATACGATATCACGCCTGGCTTAGTGCATCGCTGCGTGGCTTCCTGTTAAATCTCAGAATACAGCTTGCACCTCTCAAGGAACAGCTGCAACGCTGCTGCGTTAAAGCCCGAGCGTTCGCTTTCCCTGAGTATTCCAATTAACACCTTCTCTGCGCAGCCACGATGATTTGGGAAACACACATTGCGAATAGCAGAGTATCTTGGGCATTCAGCAAGAAAATGTACGACAGTCAGGGGAACATTGCACCGTTCGCATTGCGGCTGCGGCTGTCGCTCCATAAGGTGGCCGTGCGTTATGCGAGCATGTCCGATACGGAGGCGGCAGAGTATCACCTCCATTCGACGGGCACGGCAGCTGGATGATGACCACTCTCGAACAGTGGGCTTAATGTTTCTGAATTTATTGTTAGTTGCGTTCATCCAGTTTTGCTGCCACAAATCTTTCACCGCCGCCTTAATGTCACATAAAATAATCACGGGAAGGGACTATCAAATTCAGTGTTCTCTCACTTGACCCAGCAGCTTGCTAAGCTTCCCGGTCTGCCCTCTCATTGCCGGATATCCCCACATGTGCGGGCACCCAGCATGTGGGTGCCCGCTAAAAGAAAGGGCGTTTCAAGGGAAGAAGGAGGAACGCACCATTTGGATGTAGATGAGGAGATACGGAATCTACGCAGGAGTATAGAAACAGAAAGTTGAGAAAGAAGTTCATAAACTCAAGAGGAACTACTGCATATGCTCGCACCTGGGAGGCGAACTTCACGACTCTGGGCGAGTACCGGACGCGCTGCTTGGTCATGTACACGAGCCGCTCCACCCCGTCACACTCGAGCAAGGCCCGGGAGAACTCGGTGCTCTTCTTGATGACCTCGTTGAGTGTGGCCAGCACCGCTGCGATCGTCTCGTCAGACGCCGAGGCGTCCGCACGGCCGCTCTGTGATGACGGCAACTTCTGCACCAAGTCCCGCATCGCGTATTTGCCTGCAACGAGCAAATACAACACTCTGTGCAGGCGAAGGGAACTCGCGTAAGAAGCTGAATCCTGATGTATGATCTATTTTGGTGATTTTATTATGAATGAAGGACCTCACAGAATTTGTCCTTCGGTGATTTTATTATCACAGACCTCACAGAATTTGGGATTAGCTCATACGTATAGGTAATGCAACCAGTCACAGCAAAAACTTGTATATTGTTTATATTTTCCAACTGAGGAAGTATGTACATACGTGCAATACAAATGAGCTGACATTCTCTTGGAGCTTGCAATCAATATGTTCTGAGGTGAAAACAACTCGAAATATAAATTATATTCTTGCGTAAGTTAGTTTAAGGCTCCTTAACAACAACAAAGGGGTTCCCAAGGGAGGAAGGCTCCATTTAATATGGCGTTAAGGGTACCGAGAATCTATGCATAAGGTGTATTCCCACACAAGATCTCCTGTGTATAGAAATAGTAAGTTAGGAAGTAAGTTTATGAAATAAGACAAATGAGTGATGTGTGCTGAAAACCAAACAGCAGTGAACCAAAAACGACGGTCCACAATAAAATAAAAACCTTTTCAATTTCTGTGAAATTACAGCGGAAATTCACACAAACTTCCAGCTCGGAACATGACACGTTTTCCCTAGGAAATTTGAACGATAGATAGCCGCCCAAATTAGTCATAATTCATGGAAATTGTTGCAGAAATTCATCATTAATATCTCGAATAACAATACCATACTGAACTCAATCTATAATACTACCATTTTCGATGTGTTAGTGCCAAAATACACAACTTGAAATTATTAGTTAATAAAACTTGGAGTGCTTCCACCTCTAAAACCAATGCGTTTCAAAAAATCAAGGAAAATTACATGAGCTCGTCCACAAGAAACGAGTAAACAAATTTGTAAGACCAAAATCAAGTGAAAATTTTCGAAAGAATGTGTCAACCTAAACTAACAAGAGCCGCGCCTATCCGCTCGCCTCATTTGAAAGCACAAGGTTAACTCCATAGCAAAGATGCAAGATTTAACTACTCACAAGCTGCCAACAGGTACACTAGTATACTAGATCTAATATTTATTGCATGACTCTTTTGCATGACTCTTTCTTCATTCTCTTTTGCCCCGTTCTGAAGTGCTTGTGCGCGGTGAAGTGTCAGAGGTTTAAAACTTAAATGAAAGAGCAATCTGTGAATGGACCACTTAGCTTAATTTTAAGACCATGTTTTTTCCATCCGTTTCCCTAGTTCATTTAATTACTCTGCACGTACACATTATAACCTTGGCTTTAAAATTATGCCTTTATTTTCGGGAAAATGCACTCAACAAAATCAGCCGCTCGACCGATAACGGCCAAAGATGGTTGCAGAGCAAGGATGGACGCACCGATGAGCTCCTTGTTTCTCTGGTCGATGGCGAGGTTGCGGAGAGCGGTGGCGACAGCGCACACGACGCGGTCCACCTCCATGCGCAGCAGCTCCACCAGGATGGGCAGACCCTTCTCCTTACGCACCGCTGCTCGCACCTACACCAGCAACAACACACGTTATCGGATGCTACTACAGCGTCAGGTCAGCCGCCATATGTCGTCCACCCAGGTGCAGTTTGAAATGTACTAATTGAGTGTTTATCGCTAAATTAATTGTGTGGCAAACAAAGTTTACCGTAGCTTTAGAGGTGAACCCGTATGTTGGTGCTACTATAGCGTGAGGTCTATCACCATATATTGGGTATATCGCCTATCAAAGTGCAATTTGAGATGTACATATTAAGTGCTTTTTGCTAAATTAAATGTATGGAAATAAAAAATATCCATTGATAACCTAACCTCACGCTATAGTACTAGCTAGAAGTACATCTCATGCCTGACAATAGCTAATTAATTATACCGCACGCTATAGCAGCGCCCGTTATCGTGCAGTTGACATTGGCAGGAGTTAGTCGTGCAAGTCAAGCACCTAAACTGCGACTGACACACAATTGTACACGGTATATGATGACCATTCTGCAATATTCATCTATTTTAAGAGGATATTATTCCTGTCAATAAGAGTATAGTTATTGAATCTGTAGTTACGTTCGAGTCTGTTGATCATAAGGAAGAATGTAATAATTCGTGATTACCGAGCTCAGAAATTAAGAACATTACGATCATTCATTAAATATATGATACAGCACACCAACTCCGGCAAGAGCTTCGAGCAACAACTTTAGCTATATGTAAAAACAGGTCAATTTTTCCTAACTCATTCAGTTCCACATTCAAAAAACAAAAATAATAAAAACAAAATGAATGAAGGCAGGCAACTAAATTCAACTTTTCGTATTCGATTCTATATAATTAGAGATTTTAAAATAAATCGAGAAATATTTTAGATGACGTTAGTCTTGCAATTCTATATTGCTTCACAAATACTACGAAGACAATCTATCCAATATTCAGAAATCGCGCTCCATACAACAAATATTCTGAAGACCCTATTCTCAGAAGCGCACTTGAGGCAATCATTCACACTCCTTAAATGGTTCGTAAAACTACATAACAACGCCCTCAACTATCCTTCAACGAAAATCTCTTAAAGATGCAATGCATTGCTTTGCCGACACAATCTCCTCGTATGTGCATTATAAGTAAGTACAAAGCTCCTCTCTTGGATAAGGGTAATGAAGAGTTATGCAAGGATGTTGCACTATTCATCTCAACGATGGATACCGCACCGCTCACAGACAGGCATGGGAACAACATCCCGAGAACGTGACACTTGGCTCGTTCCTGTGGCCATATTCTATCACTTTTCCTCACCTCAATGCTCGGTTGCCAGTAGCAAGCAGCGAGGTTCTGTATTGCTCCAGCTGCTGCCTCCAGAGTCTCGGGGTTACTGCACTCGGACAGCAATGCTAGGTACGACTGCACTACCTGCAATCCACACAACATTCAACATCACAAAACCGAAGGCTCTTTAGATGAAAAACGTATTTGGACTCGTCAAATTCATGATATACCACGAGACCTCGAGTAAATTAGTCCAAAAGTAGAACAATCATCCGTGAAGGTTGTTTTGAACTGTAATAACAAGAGAAAAATAACGAAAGTGAAGACAGAATTATCGAGTACGAAGAGTAAACTGAAATAACGCGTCGACTACTCTGAAAATTAAAATTACATATGAAAAAATAAAATGAAACTATGTAATTGAAACCCACAGCAGATGCATACAGCAAGTTTTAGTATTTTGTTGCCAGTAGATCACGGCATCCAAGAGAACTGCTCTACATGAAAGGCTTTACCAGCATAAACTTCTTGAGAGGAACTCGTGGTCTCATCTTCTAAAGAACGCACTTCGTACTATATTGTGCACATAATGAAGAATAATTCCCTGTACCACACAATCCTAAAGGAGTGCTGGTAAATACTAATTGCTTAAAACATTAATTTAAGTTAAAAAAAACTCTCAAATAGAGCTGAGCTCCAAAATAGTGTAAATGTAAACTAAATGGCCAGAGACGGCAGAAGCGACAGAGCCACCAGCTGACCTGGTCGGGCTGCCAAAGGAGCTCCATGCCCCTGGGAGGATCACTTCTGGGGGCGATGCCGTGCGGTCTGCCGCTCCCTGCTCCGCTGCTCTGAGATGCAGCGCTCTCGCCTGCACCCTCCTCCTTCTTCTTGTTGCGGCTCCCGCCAAAGCAGCCTAAGTTGTCACCTGCACCACACGTAGGGCTTAAACATCCTCACATTGATTATATTATGGTTTGGTTATCTGCACCACAGGTAGAGCTAAAATATCCTCACATTGATTATATTATGGTTTGGTTACCTGTTCCACAGGTAGAGCTAAAACATCCTCACATTGATTATATTATGGTTTGGTTACCTGCACCACAGGTAGAGCTAAAACATCCTCACATTGATTACATTATGGTTTGGTTACCTGCACCACAGGTAGAGCTAAAACATCCTCACATTGATTATATTATGGTTTTGTTACCTGCACCACAGGTAAAGCTAAAACATCCTCACATTGATTACATTATGGTTTTGTTACCTGCACCACAGGTAGAGCTAAAACATCCTCACATTGATTATATTATAGTTTTGTCACCTGCACCACAGGTAAAGCTAAAACATCCTCACATTGATTACATTATGGTTTGGTAACCTGCCCCACGGGTAAGACTTCAACATCCTGACAGCAATAATTATGCTTTTGATAGTAATGGTTAAAATCCTGACAGTGATTTTAATTTTTTCACCTGCACCACGTACAAGCTTACAAAATCTCAACAGTGATGATTATAACTGTGTCCACAGCACCATGGGTAAGGATAACACACTCTCAAAGTGTACATTATAACTTAGGCGATATCGACGTAATTATTGTGCGTGTGGGAAAATGAAGGGAAAGCAGTCTACAACTGTGGATTTAGGTAGTCAATTCGCCTCGACACTACCTGCATTACAGAAGAAATATAAACACGAAGTAAAACTTGAATAATGAAAAGAATATAAATAGTGGGGTTAAAAATATCAAGTAAGTAAAAAAGCTCATCACAAATAAAAATTCTCATTTGCTGCAAACTTCAATCTCAAGCTGCTAGCAGTACGCATGTAATATGAACACAAATAAACAATTACAATTTACTCCGAACATAACAGTACCACAACTTCTACATTTGAGCACCTAGTCTTGAACACCGAACAGGCATCATTCAATAGCAAGTACACTCAATTCAATAGCTCGGCAAATTTATAAAAAAAAAGATAAGCCACGAATAGTGGCATAATAAAAGAATCACACAGAAGGAAATAAACACAAATTACACAAGAAGAATTGGAGGACGAAGAAGCAGAAGCAATTACCCACCGCATTTGTCTGAAGCTTCCTCTCCTACGCAGCGTGAGGCCAACAGAGGCATGTTAGTGCAATGCTAAACAACTCCTCAGTATGGAAGAATAATAATAATTTTCTACTCCATAATGCCGTAAAACTAGATGCTTGTCGCCCAGCTAAAAGCTTAGCTGTAAAGTCTAGGCAAGTTGCAATTTGAGCTGATAACTAATGCATCAACACCTACAAAAGAAAGGATGAGGCAGAAATGAGAAATTCTGAGTACGTTAACGGTTTCAAGTAAACAGAGGACCTTTCGAGACAGGAGGCACCCTGCAGTGACTGATCTAAACCTGTAATTAAACAAATGCCTCGGTACACTCCCACCACACAACCGTAACTGTAATCCTGCTACGCAGCAACTATTGCTGTTATTAGGCATGTGCTTCGATACACAACTACTACACAGCACCTGCAATTACGCATCGAGTTTGATACACTACTACTACACAGCACCTGTAATTACGCATCGAGTTTGATGCACTACTACCACACAGCAACTGCAATGCGCATATGGTTCGATACACTACTACCAACCAGCAACTGCAATACGCACAGAGTTCAATACATTACTACCAACCACACAGTAAGTGCAGCTGGTTAGTAACTGACCTTTGGCAGAGGCGGTGGCGCGTGGCTGGACCACGGGCAAGTTCTTATCATAATTGGGATCATCCTCCTCTTGGCAGCGGTAGGAGAGGTTGCGCAAGATGCACACGCAGTTCTCGACGCACTTGTGGTCGTGAGAATTTCCGCCCATAGCGTTTCTGATGACGGCCAGCAGCGCCTCGACCAGGCCAGGGCTCTGCCGCAAGCGCGATCTCGCGTGCACCCCAGCAGAGCTCACGTTTCTGTAGCCAATGAACTGATTAATTTATGGAAACAACGAACCTAAGTAATCAAAATTGCACCACAGAACATAACAATATGGTTTAATTTAGGAGACAACGTAGTTATGAAGTCAGACGGGATATTAAGCAATCCGAGCAGCAAGAGAAAAGCAGATTAAGCAAGAAGTGGCATACTGGGTAATAAGGGAAAAAAATTGATCAATAGACTAGATTAGTTTGTTTAAGCCTCCCCACTGTAACAAAAAGTCTGCTAAAGGGATGAAGGATGACAATACCATTTGAAATAGAGTGGAAGAAACGCGGACTCTATGCATAGGGGGTGTTTCCACACACGATATCTTGCGCATAGAAACAGTAGGTTGAGAAGGAAGGTTTTGAAACGAGATAATGGTTGGAGAAGAATTTAAGAAGGGATGAAATACAGGGCAACAGCATCTCGGAAAAAAAAGGTCCATAACAGAACCAAAATCTTATTCCCTTTCAACAAAAATAAATCCTATCCAACTCTCAGCTCGGGATCGTAGATTTTCCCTGTGAGAACACAAATTCCCATAGATACAATAGTTGTGTCATTAGGGGAATAATATATTAAGCAATAATTGCACGCGTTAAGTGTTAAGGAATATTATTTTGAGCAGTGAGATCAGTGAACATCGAATTTTAATTCACGACAACGGAGTACCCAATTCGCCATAAGGGATTCGCCTTACCTTCAACAACCAGTGTCTCATAACCTCACCTTAAGACTCCAGACGCGTTCTTAAAGACAGTAGACCACCAAACATCAAGGTTGGGATCACGCTCGACTTCAGGGCTCTCCAGACCGCTGCCAGGCACGATCACGTGGCTGACCAGCACGCCCACACCGTCCTCTAGGATGTGGTTCTTCAGCTCCTGCACGCCAACGATAACTTGTAAATCGCGCCAGAAATGCCACCAAAAAAAAGGAAAGTAATACTAAATACTAACACACTGAGCAATTTGTAGAACACACTGGTAGAAATGTTATACGTATAATAATTTAGTTTTGGGATTGATCTCATTGATATTAACCCATTTGTTCCGTGCAGTGCCATATGATACCCTAAATTTACTCTATTTTAAAAAATTCATACAAAAATAAATAAACACGTTTAGAACGAAACTTGTACCGAACGAGTACCAGACGGATGTAGGCTACACTTGTGGCTCAGTACGCAGTAGTTGACTGACATTGAATGAGTGAGCATCAATTTTCTGTGAAAATTTTGCCTGCTTCTCTTTGCTTTGGAAAGAAGGTAAGTTTTATTTCTTTTACCATGGCTTATCCAAAAGTAATATAAACCAAATCTCTTAGATATTATAAGTAGGATACCTATACATCGCGAAAAAAATAAAGCACATCAAAATAATTTACTCTGTTTATTTGAGAGACATTTACTTTTATTCCATTCATCAAAGTGCCGTATGGCACCCCACCGAAAGATGGAGTACAAAAATTGACTATAATCATTGTTTTGCATTGTTGAAAGAAAAATTTGTCTACAAATAAAATTTTGAACGTTTTGTTCACTGAGCCACTAACATCACCTACTGACGTGTTTATAAAACCACCTAATGACGCAATTTCGACCGATGAAGATTCAGCAAAGGAAGACGAAGTGGGCTTAGAACATGTTCATCACCTGTCGCGGAATCAGCTTCGTGCTCCTGCAGAAATGCGGGTGCGCGGGGACCATGTGGCCGAAACAAATGATGATAGTGATACAGATCAAAGCATTCATAACACCTTAGGGACTAACAGAAGAAAGACAGGAAATGCAAAAAAAAACGAACATAGAAAATTACCTGCCATGGGAAAAGAAGGATCTCCTGCAGTTCGCACAATTTGTTCCTGAAAGCAATTATTCAAAATACCGAGACGTCAGCCCTGTTCAATTATTTGAATTACTTTATGATGATCAGATTATTGAACGTACAATCACAGAAATGACGAAATGTTGTGTAACTAAAAACTATCCTCCAATAAACATAACATTGAATTAAATGAAAGTTTTCTTTGCAATACTCATTGTATCTGGGGATAATGAATTACCCCGTCGACAAATGTACTCGTCATATTCGAAAGATGCCTACAATGAAGCTATTGCGACCGCTATGAGACGTGATAGGTTCGATAATATAATGCAAGGCCTTCATTTCAATGTGTCACCATTGACAAAAAAAGATAAATTTGCTAAATTACTGCCGCTTCTACAACATTTACAAGAAAAGTTCATGCTGCATTATGTTTCATCACAAAGTATCTCTCATGCCGAAAATGTGATGTAGGATTATGCATTGCTTGATTTGTAGGCTACCATATGAAATAAAAAAATTGCATCAGGCTTCAAATATTTTACAGTAGCTAACATATTGTTTTGAAATATTTCACTGGATAATATTTTTGGTTTGTAACAACAGTTGCAGAGTTGCATCGTATTTTATTTATTTTAAATCATGTTTCATGCCAAATGAATAAATCATATCAGGCTTCAATTGTTTTATTGAAGCCAGCACTTGATTTGGCAATGTTTCATAAGAATAATAGTTTTGTTTTGCAATGAAAAGTGCTTAGTTGCATCTTATTTGATTTATTTTGAACATATATTTTTTCGTGATTTTTTTATAATATGGAAGAATTTATATTTTACATATTCAGACGTTGAGTTGTGATGTGAAAAAGTCCTAAAATGTCGTAGAATCTTGAGCATGATTAATCAAAATACAATACAGAAATATATCGAAAAATGTATTTTTGTACCCTCATTTTCCGTGGGGTGCCATATGGCACAGGGGTCTATCTCAAAAAGTATTAGAGATTTTAAATTTCTGACGCCAGATTCGAGTTCCTCCGAGTTCGAATTAGTAATTCTAACCAAATTAATACATTAGTAATTAGTAATTCTAACTAACTAACCAAACTTCTAACTAATTCGAGTTCGAATTAGTTAGAAGTTGAAGTTTCAGCAAAATCAGAAATAAAAAGTTAGTTCCGGAACAAATGGGTTAACCTACATGAAATAGGAAAGCCGGAAGACAAAACTGGAAAACGCGAGAAGAAGTGGTTGTTAGATGCTGTGAGAGCAGGAACAACCAAAGGATTGGGCGACAGAGCTTGATTGATTATAAGAAAGTTTTAGCCTCCCTTTACCACGACAAAGATGTTCAAGGAGAGGAAGGATGAAAGCACCATTTAGTACAGAGCTAAGGAAACGCGGAATCTATGCACAAGGTGCATAAAAACTGTAAGCTAAGAAAGAAGTTTATGAAACAAGATCAAAGTTGAAGAAGAAAGTAGTAGGTGCTGAAAAACAGGACAGCAGTGAACCGAAAAAAGATGGTCCGTAACTAAAAAAAAACCTATTCTTTTTCAACAAAAAGAAGGCCTACCTAACCTTTAGCTCAGGACCTCACATAATCCCCTAGGAGCGCTAATTCCCATAGATACAATCGTTGTTTCCCCCTGAGGGAGGCGACAGAGCTACACACAGATGAGACTGCAATGAACAAGTTATGCAATACATAGCATGAAGGATTTAAATTTAGGCCCACAATAACCATGCTGCGGCAGTAAATCGATAAATAACAAACTCTAGTAAAATTATGTAACTAATTTAAGGTAGTAAGAGCAGCAAAGCTGTGTGACGGATGGTTATATGGCAAGTTTTAACAAAAATAAAGTAGACCTACGCTACAAACCTCTTATACCGAATGACACATAATAAACTTGTCTTACATTTCTATAATACAAAAAAACTAGTTTGCTACGAAACAAAAAAAAGTAACATATTTAATGCGGTACTTGTTTCATCTTTATAGCTCAATTATTATTTAAAATACAATCCAATTTAAGAGCAATAAAATTAACCCAATATAAATCCAATACAATCCCTTTTAAAATATAATTATTATTTGAACACAACTGTGATACTTGTTTTTTGTGTCACCCTGCATGCAGCATGTCTTCATGAGACCACCACAGAGCCATCAATACCACCACTAGGCGACGCTGAGCACTCACTTCACACGATGAAAGGTTCCAGAGGATGCCGGTGACGAGCTCCTTGACCTCATTGTCGCGGGTCTTCTTCATGAGGCGGATGAGAGCAGGTATGCCGCCTGCATCCTTTATCGCTCGCTTGTTCTCGTCGTTCTGGCGCCCATACGACAGGTTCCTGCAATGTAACATACTCTTACTCCCAAAATTCAACTGTGTGGAGTAGTAAGACGACTTAGTTAAATTGCGTACCTCAAATATTGTATGCTAAGTCAACATTGGTTGAAAGTAATAACGGTAAGATCAAGCACACAATAAAAAAGCGCTAGGGGTCAAAAACATGGAATAGGTTTCTTGAAGGGCCAAATGAAATCTAACCTAGACATCAGAGAAAGTAGGCTTCTTGTGAGTTATTTATTAAATTATTAAATGAAACGTCTTTAAGAACGAAGCCGTGAGTAAATTCTTAGAAACAAATTGCAAACCTGATGATAAATAATTAAATCATAGATTATAAGTTTGTGCGAGCTTCCCTAACCGCAACAAAAGTGTTTCCAAGAGAGGAAGAAGGAAGACAGTACCTTCTAGTACGGAAAAATGGGAATGAAGAATAAATGCTAAAAGTATATCTTCACCCCCTACACATAGAACGGCATGATTGGAAGAAGTTTATGAAGCCAGATAGATGGTGAAGAAGAATGTAATAGGAGCTGAAAAATGGAGAGCAGAGAATCGAAAATGATGGTCCGAGACAAAATAAGAATGAAACAATTTTCTTTGAAAGAAAGGAAAGTCTACTTAACCTCCAGCAAGGGACTTCTTTGTATTTGCTCCTCAGAACGCTAATTTCCATTGATGCAATAGTTACCCTCCCCATCGGAGGGAAACGACTCAAAACAAAAGTACAAAAAAACACAAGAAACATTGAGTACGGGCAACTTAAGCTGATATAAGGAGTTATCATAGCGATCAGGGAATCAACAAATTTCAGAAAAAAACTAGAATAAAATGAGCATTAGTAACGAAATGTTGTAAAACTTATAAAGAGATAGCATGAGAAACAATCAGAAACACAAAGCTAACATGTAAATTTTACACTCTACGTACTGTAGCAAATCATCAACACAAACAAAATGTGACAATGAGAAACCGGCAACAGATGAAATGAGGCAATTATAAGGACATGCACAACATTAACCCTACCCGACGGCTGCACCAATTTTTCAATGGTTTCCGAATCTGTTGCTATAAAGCAGTACCTAATTTTCTGTACTTAGCCTAGTACGTGAACAAAATGCGTCACCAAATTAAAAATAACCAATCAATCCTGGGTAAGCCTCATGGATAGCCATCCCAAATATCAACCTCCATGAGTCTGAATTGCAAGGTGTATGGGGCAAAGTTGAGGGCCTCAAGTCTGGTAGAGTTGCAAAGCACGGCTGGACAGACAAGAGACACGCGAGAGGAGCAGTTACCTGAGAGCACCACAGGCGTTCCTGTGGAGGTCGGGGAGGTCGTGGGAGAGCAGGGCAACGAGGGGCGGGATGCCACCGAGTATTTTGGTCTTCTGTTTGGTGGCGTCGTCCATGTAGCAGAGGTGCTGCAGGTACGCTGCCGCGTTAGCTTTCACCACGTTGTTGGGGTTGCTTAAAAAGTCGATCACCTCGTGCAGGTCGGGGTCGCGCCACCGCACTGCACACGTCAAGTTAACTCGTGTAACTCTTTCTCTACTGACGGTAGCTCCAGGGCCAAGATGGCCAGTGCTTCCAGTTAGGGGAAATAAGATAATTTTATAGTAGTTTAACTAGCAGAGTAATACTTTTAAATAAATGGAGAAAAACAATTTAATACCATTCATGAAATCATTTTTTCACAGTATACTTTTTATAATAACGCTTAGGAGAATTATTCAATGGCGTTGAACCTTCAGCAAAGCAGCCAACTTAGTGCAGACTCACGTATGTCTACTCGTTTTGTATGAACACTGAAACAAGATACTCGCATTTATGAATCTCATGATATTTATTTTATTATTTTGCGGTGCCGTACCGGTTATTATGCAAATCCTTTACTGTACATGAGTTCGTTGAAGTAGAATGAGTTAAATGTAGGGTAAGCCAAATAATAATGGTTAGGTTGGAGTTGGGCTAAGCTAAATGATGTAAGCTAAGCAAAAACGATGCAGGTTCGGTTGAATCATGTAGGGTAAGTCGTATGATGTAGACTGACTTATATGACCGAGGCTAAATCAAACGTAAACATAGTCGAATCAAATCAACTATGAACTGCAAAAACAATACACACGCCGATTTGAAACTTTCATTACAAGTTAATCGGGCAGATGGCTTATAATTTGAATCAGAGGAATATTGTGATCACTTGAAACGTGTTTGTGAATATTTTGCATGAAAATCAAAATATATCTGTGTCAAGATTCAATACCTGGATTTTTCAAAATCACGAATACATGTGTACCATTATCCTTACCCATGCTAAAAAATTATTGAAGGACGACCTATAGTCAAAGAGCTCTTCACATTCAATGTGAACCTAAGCTACTCGTTGTAGCATAATGATTGGGAGCCTTGTAATGTGTCATGCAGGCTGGAGGTGCTGCCTACCTCGTGCAGGCTGGAGGTGCTGCCTACCTCGTGCAGGCTGGAGGTGCTGCCTACCTCGTCCAGGCTGGAGGTGCTGCCTACCTCGTCCAGGCTGGAGGTGCTGCCTACCTCGTCCAGGCTGGAGGTGCTGCCTACCTCGTGCAGCCTGGAGGTGCTGCCTACCTCGTGCAGGCTGAAGGTGCTGCCTACCTTGTGCAGGCTGGGGCTGGGTGCCATATCTCTCAAGCGTGGCGGTGTGGTGGGCGGGAGAGGGCGAGGGAGGCTGGAATTTGTCTCGCTCCACGGCCGCGAGGCTGCGGTCCAGCTCAGCGTACCCGCTCGGGTAACCTGCACGCCACACACAACATTCAGAGCTTACTCTGTGTGATAGCCCAGCAAGGTCTAGTGCATGTTCATGTCTCATAATGTTATATTATTTTGTGGCATTTCAAGATTTTATGGTCCCACCCACAATTCAGATGAGCAAAGAAAAGGGACCATTTGGTATGGACTGTAGAAATCGGAGAATCTATGCACCATGTGTGTTCTCACACAAGATACACTGTGCATAGAAACGGTGAGATATTAATGAACAGGAAGAAAGAACAAAAACCAGATAGCAAAGAAGGCATGAGAATTGAAAGAAGCCAAGTGGACACAAAAGATGGAAAACGTGAAGGTGTATCTATAGCTGAGATAACCAATTATCTCCATCGGGGCACCAGTTTATATAGCATAGGATAAACAACCCTAACTGATATGAGCCTGTTGCCTATCTATGGAGAAATTTAGGAAATGAAAAGTAAGGTGAACTTTTGGTAAATGTGAAGGAAAGGACAATCATCGATTTCCCAATTTTCGATGCCTAATCATAGTTAATTAGATCGAAATAAACAATTTTTCTTCAATGCACTTTCGGGGGAAAATGAGTGTTTAACAAGTTATAGCGGTAAATTAGTTACCGCAACTCCAGTGTTTGAAGCGTGAAATAATTAATCGAGCGCGTCGTATGGCAACACTGCAATGGACGCTCCCTTCCGACGCGTTCGAATGCTCGAGCGCGTTCCCGCCATCTAAGCCGAAAGTGAACACACCACTATAACTCGTTATTTTTGGGTGATAACCTTTATTATGTTATTAACTAAAAGATCATAGAAGTGGGTTCAGGCTCCGCAAGCTCCGTGGGGTGAGCTAATAATAAATTACGAAGTATTCAAACGTACTCCAACAGCTGAATTGCGCTAAAAATAAAACCAACCGCTCTAACTTGTAAAATACTCATTTGCCGCAAAAAGTGTATAGAAGAAAAGTAGTTTATTTCGATGTTATTACCATGATTCAAGCAACAAAATTTCGAAAATCGATGAGTAGCTGTTTATTCGAGCGCATTCGTCATCTAAGATGAAACTAAACCAACCGCTATAACTCGTTAAATACTCATTTGCCCCCGAAAGTGCATACAAGAAAAATTTTTTATTTTGATCTAATTAACTATGTTTATACAGCGAAAATTGGAAAATCGATGATTGTCTTCTCTTTCACAAATACCAAACTTTTTATTTCACAAATCAGACGCATTAATGCGGATGTAATTTTAGAAATTTAAAAAATTAAATTTTATGTTCCATTAAGTTTTTTCCAGGAATGCACACGTTTACGGTTATTTTTACAAGAGCACAGGCAAATAAAGTCAATGGTATACATACAAAACGCCAAATTGAATAAGATAAGACATCTAAATCCCGAACCACAAAAACACTTCAGAAACAAATGAACCAAGCAAAGAACATCCCTCGCGATGATAACTGTGATTAGAGGACGGTTTACGGTCCTGCCACTCGTTCACAGTCCTAATTTAAGTGGTCAAACTCAAGCTCTAAAAGTGTAAAGGCTGCTTGAGTGTAGGGCGGAAGTAGCACTCACAGGCATCAGGGTAGGGGTGCACAGACTGGGGAGGGTAGCCGGACATGTCGTAGGGCGGGTAGTTGTCAGGGGCGCTGTCGTCACGGCTGTTGTACGGGTCGTAGCTCTCGTAGGGCGCGCCTGCTCGCGCCGCACCTGCACACAACAAGGGGCAGTTTGTAATCCGTCATTCAAACAATTCCAAGGTACATAAATTTACCATCTCCTGGTGTGACCCAGTTACGATGGTCAGCTACCAATATACTTTGAAAACCTTGGATTGGATTTAGATATTAGTTTAAGGCTCCTTAACCGCAAAAAAAAAAGCGTTTCGAAGAGAGGAAGGAGGAAGGCATCATTTAGTATGAAGATAAGGGAATGCAGAAGGAACATAGAAACAGTAAGTTGAAAGAATTTTATGAAACGAGAAAAGTTGAAGAAATAAGTAGGTGCTGAAAAATAGGACAGGAGTGAACCGAGAAAAGGTGGTCCTTTAAGATAACAAAAACATTTTATTTCAACAAAAAGAAGGCCTCCTACCTAACTCTCAGCTCGGGCCCTCACACATTTTCCCCCAGGGAATGCCACTTTCCATAGATACAATTGTTTTATATCCCTAAGGGGGACTCATACAGTCACACTAACACCTCTGTATGAAAGCTTTGGGCTGATCCACCGAGACCAGTTGCTTTCTTATACTTACAAACTTCCTGGCTTAACACTAGTGACAATTTTCATCTTGAGGAACTTGAAAGCAATAAAAATACTTGCCAACTCTGAGGCATTGATACACCAGGAAACATCCGTCTAATGACGAGGACAGGCGAAACAACGCTGGCAAAAAAGAAAAGGAAAGAGGAAGCGGTGGCCATTTACCTGGCGTGGCGGGGGAGTGCGCCCTGTACGGGTCCATGGAGGCGCCGTTGGTGAGGGGGAACTGGCTGCTGCTGAGCACCGTGCCGTCAGGGGCGATGTGCTGCACCTCCTTCACCACGCGCGTTGTGGTCGAGATCTGCACACAACACCAGGGAGGTCAGCGATCACACTCACGAGATAGGCACTAGCTTTAACCTCATTTGAATGTCTGCAGCCCCTCTAACACTGCTAAAAAATGCTCATATGCAAAGAACTTTGAAATGGCACAAGATATTAGATATGCAAGATTTGCTCTTGCTGCAGTCTCATTTAAAATTTGTAGATCAAACTTTCAGGCAAATTTACCAACGACCTTACAAGCAAATTTCCACTTCTACGATAATTTGAAAACGCACAACACGTTAGATATGAAAGATATGTATTTGCTGCATGCTGGTTTAAAATCGGCAGAATTAATTATCGAGATAAATTTATAAAACAACGCCCCACAAGTGCAAATAACTTCAGCTCTCTTGACAATTTGGAAGAGAGACAATGCTATTAAATGCACAGGATACGTGCTAGCTCCAACCTCACTCAAAATGCACACAAGAAACTTTTAAAACATACGTAACTATAATGTGACGCACGCTATAGCTAATGGCGCACCAGGACCTCATATGCGACTACCTCTCATTGGAATATGACCATCACTAAGTATACGAATGATACTTGATCGTTTTATCTTTAGGAAAACAAAGCAGACATCGTTTTTTATAAAACTTTACAAAGTAAGCCCTAGAATTTAACAAAGAATAACAAGCAAGAGATTTCACCAAAAGCCTCCATCATATCATATTTAAATATTTACATCCAAGTAAATTTTATGGTTCCCTATCCACAACAAAAGCAATTTTCAAGATAGCAAAGAGCCATTTAGTATGGACTACAAAATGCTGAATCTATGCACGAAGTGTATTCCCACATAAGATAACCTGCACATAAAAACAGCAAGTAAGGAAGAGGGAGACAAAGAGATAGGCAAAAAAAAACAAAGAGATAGCAATAAAGGCATGAAACCTGTAAGAAAAACAATGGATAGAAAGATAAAAATCTTGTGGGCTATTCAATAGCTAAGGTAACCTAACAGTGTCCCTCATGAGGATGCAAGTTCTCATAACAAAGGATGAGCAAACCAAACTAACCTAAACCTACAGGCAATCCTACACTCCCTGATGGGATCCACCATCATGAAGACAACAATGATAAGGGATAAGATGAACACCTGTTGAGTGATGTGGTTAGTCTGTTTCCTGGACACAAGACGGGTCTTGGGCATGGACGGGTCACTGGCCACACTCTCCCTCGAGATGGTCACTGGCTCCTCGTACAGTGCCTCAGATGATCCACCGCCATTCTAAACAGGCAGAGATTATGGGTTATAATTGAGTTTCAAATCTACCAACTACAACAAAAGTTTCAAAGAGAGGAAGAATGCAGGCACGATTTGGTGTGAAGTAGAGGGAATGCAAAACCTATGCACAAGGTGTGTTCTCGTACAAGATCCCTTGCACAAAGAAACAGCAAGTTAGGTAGGAACTATGTTTATGAAACAAGATAAAAGTTTAAGAAGACAGCAGGTGCTGAAAAACAGGATAGCATTAAACAGACACAAAGTGAAATATTTTATGACTATCTTAGTTTTAAAAACAAAAAATGGTTTGCTAAATATCATGTTCATCATCTGATCATTGTTACAGCAAATTCAACAAAACACTTCAACAAGCAAACTTCATTGTGACAGCAAACAAAATATCAGCAGAATTGTTTGCTTTCCTGTGGGTGCAAGAAGAAATTTAATTGAAATTAATTAGTCTCACAGATGACAATGAATTTTTGAGGTAAATGGTCTGCTGAACCAAGCAGAAGCAAAATTTTGAAGAAGTCCAAAACCTTAGATTTTCAGGGTACTTTACATGCTGCAACAGCAGCAGATGGCCACACTTGTAAGACTATGGTGATGTGATCAATGAACTGAATTAGAAATGATATTTAATTTACTAAACTGTTAAAGAAATGTCATACATTGAATATCCACATAGAGATTCATTAATAAAACCTTGTAAAAAGCGTTGGACTAGAGTATCATCAATTAAGGAACACCATACAAGATGTAGTATTATATCAACAAAATATATTAGATAAGCATAACCCCTCATGAAACAAAGCAGAAAGAGGGATAATGAACAAAGAAAACCGTTGACTGTTGAATTGAACTTACGAGCTGCTCAGCAGGCTGTTCGTAGGTCACAGGTCCGTAGTCCACAAAGTACTGCGTGGTGGTGCTGCTCACTTCTTCAGGTGTTGCACTCCTGCCAAATATCATCACTTTAGAAAATTAAATTCAGTTTTTTCCATAAAGATAAAATTTAACTATTCATTTCACCTTAGCAACATCAATAGCGCTCAAGAAAGTAGAATTTATTCAATATTTTGCACAATAAATATGCGTCTAGTGTTTTTTTACCAAGCCATTCTTCCCTCCTAGGAGAGGTGGCAGAGTATCATTGACATACTTTTACAGAGATGTTCATGACTGGGGCCTGGCGAACCCCTGGATGTAGGCATGCATCAAGTGTTAAGAACACGTAAATAACCATATGCTGAAAATACTTCAAATGGCAGCAGAAACTTTAACCCAACTAACTGTGATCTCCATTAATTTGTGTAAATACATAGAAGGAAATTTCATAAACAAAAATTTTGAAAAATCTGTAATGCAGTAATTATTTCATTGCTTAATAAACATTTAGAACATGGTATACAACTTGAGAACAATTTGTTTGGTTTAACAAGACGTTGAACAATTGTATACAAGGTGTTGACAGTGATGCCCTCAATAGTCAATACAAGAATGAGTGGGAATGGCCCGTTCTTGGGTAGCCACTCAAGTTTCATGCAATCAGACAGTAACCACACACAAACACCAAAATAGAGTAGCATTTAGTCCCATTCACAGTCATAATGTGTAGTTCACAGAAGCACCAAAATGGAGAAGCAAGAAGTCTTTTTTATTCAGTCTTATGTAGTCCACAGAAGCGCCAAAATGGAGTAGCAATAAGTCTTATTTATTCAGTCATTATATGTAGTCCACAGAAGCGCCAAAATGGAGTAGCAATAAGTCTCATTTATTCAGTCATTATATGTAGTTGACACATGACCAAAGCTGTCATTTCAGGAATTAGGACGAGCTGTGAGAGCAGCCTCACCTGGGAATGTGGCCTAAGTTTCCTTCAGTTTCGAGAAGCAGGAGTCTGGTAGCAGCAGTGAAGAATGGAAACAGTCATTAAATCATGAATCTCATTCAAGCCACAGACTCATGATGCTCTATTTCAACAATGACTCACAATGCCCACATTTACTGTCTGAGCAGCTAAAAAGAGTTCAACTTCTGGCCAGACCAAGTGTACAATAAGTAATGTTATAAATTCTGTGTGTACGCCAATTAAAATGTATGACAAGAGATGAAATTCACAATCCACGTTGCATCAGTGACATGATGAATAGAAATATAATTCATTTTCCACATGAAAAATAGATCAAGCACAATTAAAGTTTAAGGCATATGTATGAGGATAGTCTGATTTATCCACACAGAACTGTGAAGTGCAAAATATTTGACAAAAATATTTTATATTAATGACAATCAATATGTACTTACCACAATCAAGTTATAAATAGATCAATCAATAGAAGAATAAAGCATTGACCCTAAAAAAATTTAGGCATATTTTAAACCTTCAAAACTATATACTGTAATGTTTCACAAGAATCACAACACAGCAGAATGTTTAATAGAAGAAATGTGACAGGTACACATTCCCATGATGGGAAGATGACAACATTATTTACAAGAATAAATTATCACACTCAATTTGTTATTTCATGCAAACAAAGGCTACAAATGCTTGAAACATGCAAATTACTGATGAAGACATTAGCCAAGCAAGAATTTTCACAACATTAAAAACACCACAGAAGTCAAATTAATGCAAGCATGGTATGTATGAGTTCTAATGCCTAATACAGGGTTGTACATCAACCAATTACCAGTTTCAAATAACTCACAGACTAAGTAAGCACACTTAGCCTCAATCAAAAGGCCAAAATGTTACTAAAACTTGATGAAACTGTCCACAAAAGACAGCACTTTCATTCTGATTGTCATTACATTCTAATTATGCAAGCGTGCTCGACAAAGAACAGTCTATAAACACTGATTAAATCATGAATTTAACCTTACAGCTGAATGGCACTATATTTCACTGAATCAATAGAATTAAAATAAAACCAGAAGTACTAGGAAAACATGTTAATTTCAGGTACAAAAAAATTTGATCCAATAACAATTTCATGTTCAGAACACTAATATACCATTTATGAGATCTAAGCCTTCAAGCCACACTACGGATTGGAAAGGAAATTGTTTTTAGATCGAATTTGGTAAATATTGTATGCTGAATGATAATTACCTACCTACTGGATCAAGTTTCAGAGCATTTCAAAGCTTAAACAGATAATACCTAAAAAAGAATTATGAATACCTTGACATGAATAAAGAATACCTAGAAAAGAATAAAGGATACCTAAAAAAGAATGAAGAATATCTAAAAAATTATAAAGAATTGCTAAGAAAAGTAAAGAACACCTAATTAGAATGAATAATGCCTAAATAGAATAAAAAAATACCTAAAAAATACTGTTCACCTTGAGTATATACTACAACAGAATTACTGCCACACTAACAGGATTTTATTTTCTAATCATATTAATGGAAATTTCAAATTACTAGATTTTTCAGAGCTTTTCTTTTTTTACATTGAATGTTTGATGCAAACACTCTTCTCAGATGATGAGCTTTGATCAACTGAATGTATTCAATTTCATTGTTGAGCAGTTGAAAATTATAGGAGATGCAGAGCCTTTCTTGCAATGCATTAAAGGCCAAGCCTTCAACTCTGATTACGCTTCAAAATGTATGCATCAAACATCGCAGAAGGTCTTTATACTACCAACATTTATGATAAGATAAAAGAGAAACAGCATACAGCTTATGTTGAAGTCTTGGTTTAAGGTTCAGTTCTATGTACACCAAACGAGTCCAATAATGCTGGTGTTGCTAGCTAAAGGGTTTAAAAACCAGTTGAGGGTCAAAGAGATGCAGGTAGAGGTGGTCAGGCAAACTGGATAGTAGTTTTGGTGGAAAATAATGCAAGTTGGTGAAGGCAGCTAGAATTGCACGATGGCTGCTAGAATTAAAGGATGGTGGCTAAAATTGCAACACATAGAAGCAAGCCCTGCAGTATGGAGGTCAACTTTGCAATATAGCAGCCAAATGTGCAAAGTCTCTGCTGATATTACATGAAAATTGTATTAGACTCAAGGACAGCTATCAACACAGGAGGAAAAAAAAACCAAAGCTGCAGGACGGTTGCCAAAGCCGGAGAACCGCTGCAGAACAGCTGCCAAAGCCGCAGAACAGTTGCCAAAGCTGCAGAACAGCTGCCAAAGCTGCAGAACAGCTACCAGTACTGGCGGACTACAGCCATTATGCACAAAAGTTCCCTAAAATGAAGGACTGCAGCCAACGTTGCCAAAATTGATACTAAAGTTACATGACTGTGATGTCAATGTTGCCAAATAGAAGTAGCTGATGTGCATTGATCATCAGCAGGAGGGATGGATGTATGGTTAAGTAAGCAAATGAGCCAAAGAACCGAGGACTGAGGTTAAATACACCAGTGCAGGTTAGTGCATGCCTGTGGGGAATCCATCAAGAGGTGCACACCATATATCTTGAAAAGGAATTTACATGAAAATAAGAGGTTGAATGTCTTTACCTCAACGTAGACAGGATCTGATGCCTCAAAACCGGAGAGAACTGCACAGATGAAGGCACTTATAAAACTATCAGAGCTAATTTTCTAGAGTAGTTTATGACATGTTTGACATTTAGTTTCCCAGTTTGCTGCATTGAAATTAAATGAAACATGTTACTGAAGCTGCTCCATCACAGAACCAACTGAAAAAGGAATTGAACATACACATAAAAAATTGCAGATTTTGTAGCATATTACAGGACTATCATGATTACTGGAGAATCCTACCACAAGTACTCAATTTCAAAAGAAAGTTCAAAGTGAACTCAACCTCAAAAAAATTAAATCACCAACCTCAACTTTTGATGTAGCAAATTAAATATATAACAGTAACCCATTACTTGGTATTTTGAAATAAATTTTGCCTCTACATGATATGAAAAAAAAAAGAACAATGTCATTTGTAGCAAAAGTTGGCTGTGTAAAACACTTAAAAGGTATGATGAAAGAAAGCCCATCACCAATACCTAAATTTACAATTAACTTCTGAACATAACAAGGTTAATTTTCATTATTTTAACCCTCTATTACCCTAGCAAATACAAAATAGTTTCAGTTTATTGTAATTCAATAATTAAGAAATGCTCACTTACAGCCCATTAGTTGGATTCTTGACATACAGCCTGAAAAAGAAACTTAAGAGCACAAGCTTAGCATGCTTCTGTCAGAACCATGCAGGTAACTATTGCACTGCTCTCAGCTTCTCAAAAGATCCAGCCACTGAGCTCACCAAATAAAGCACAGGTCAAACCTAAATCTTTCAACTTGAAGGTTGCAGAACAGTCAGATGTTCATTTTTTCATCACTGCAATGATCAGTAAACTCACTTTTATATATCAAAGAACATTCAAAACTGAGCACTTACAATCTTTGCATTCTTCAATCAAGTAACCAAGTATTTTGGTACTTCTTACTTGCTATCAAGAAAGCATAGCTCTATTTCATGCTGGCAACAAAGCAGCTGCAGTAATGCACCAATTCAACTGATCTACAACAGACGCTCTATATGAAGAAAGCTCATGAAGCATGAGCAAAGACAGGTTGTATTTAACTTAGTCATTCAAAGCAGTCTTGAGCAGCCTACTAAGTAGCATGGCACAAAATTCAATTTCTCAAAGAAATAACTCACAGCCAATTTCATGTTATTTATATTGGTCACATGAACACTAAGTCACAAACAAAAACAAGTCAAAAGTGTTCTATTACAATGTTGACGGCTTTCGCACGGTGTAGATATTAGTTTAGAAAATGCCAACAAGGTAAATGTAAAGATTTTCCAGTTAATTTTCTGGGATTTCTTTCATTTACTGAAATTAGTTCCTGAAGTAGAAAAAATGCCTTTACCAAGAGAATATTTATAATCATTGAAATGCATGAACCAAGAGTTATTCTATAACAAGAAAACCCGTATGTGCATGTAACATACGATATTGATCGCCCAAGTATTTAATGACTTCCAACTGGACTATTTATGTGTACAAAAATATGGGAAACATTAACTTAACTGTTAACTGCATTAACTGTTTGGATTATTAGAATAGTTGGTTATCATACCAACAGCTGAACATCTAAAGTTTGAAATATTTACTAAAATTAAACATCATTCAAGATAGAGTACAATTTATATTTTCCTACTATCCCTTTCAAATAATTTCAGAGACCTAAATAAACTTCATGAGTTCTGAAACACCAGCCTCAGTTCCATCTCTGTGTCCTGGTCCAATGTTAGCCTAGCCAGGTTGGAACAGGAATACTTCTTGTTGCAATTTCAGAAAACCAACACCTCTCAGACTTGCTGCAGTTGTTAACTTGCTTCTTAATATAGGGTTTGATAAAAGTTATAACAATGTTAATTTTCACATTTCTATTGAATTATAAAATAAATTACACTATATACTACATTTTAATAATGTACTTTGCACGTATAAAATCTAAATGTATATACTTGGATGCATCATTTTGAAGAATGGGATACAATAAACATTCTAAACATATTTTCCATATTTTAACCAGGAAATTTTTGCAATTGGCCACTTACTATGGGGCCTGACTTAGACAGCCCGCACACTGAGGCGATGCGATACGCCTCAATCGGCAGTGAGTTAGGTAACACAATGCTATTCCTACGGCGCTACAAATGAACCGTGCGATTTTGCAAGGTGTCGCACCAATCGCATCGCCTCAGTGTGCGGGCTACCTTAGCCTTACTTACACTAACTTCCAAAGTTATACCCAAGAGTGCATTATACTTGGCATCACAGTTTCTCAGAAATTATTTTTATTGAAAACAAATTATGGATTGAATTCATGGGAATTTCTTCACAGTATAACCCAGTTTTAAAGCTGTCAGAACAAGAAAATAATAATTTTTTATGTTGTGAGTAGCCAAAGCCTATAAATAATAACCATTAATAACCATCAACAATTGACAGGAAAATTCAAGTCTTAGTGCAACACAATTTAATCGCTAAATTCCACTTCAGAAATGATGCGTGTCAGGAACTTTTCTGTTATTATTTGCAGAGTGATTTCCGAGTTTCTTAGAATGACACTCAACAGCTGTACCCTAGATACTCTAGGAACAGTTCCTCTGATGTCCAAAAAATTGTGCACCATTTGCCCTGATGATAACCCACAAAAGGGTTGTGAGTTGACAAAATGAATTTGAATATTTAGTTGCCCTGATGATAACCCACAAAAGGGTTGTGAGTTGACAAAATGAATTTGAATATTTCGTTGCCCTGATGATAACCCACAAAAGGCTTGTAAGTTGACAAAATGAATTTAAATATTTAGTCAAGTTTTCAATTTGCACCAGCAAATAATACCTACCAACTCCTCAAAAAATGTCATTATTAAATAAAAGATCTTTGTTTCACAAATAGAGCTACTTGCTCTCAGCCACTGAAGATGTGCTATACATGAAGGCATGCCAAAACAATTTTGTTAAAACTCTACTAACAAATGCACCAAAAATCAAGTACCTTTGAGTTGTTACATGTGTCCTCTTCAAAACTTTATCACAACGTTGCTCAACACTTCGGTTAATGAGCCTGAAATGAAAATGGCTTACACTGGAACAGTTGCTGAAAGCTAGTGTGCAGAGCAATGGTAAAGGAATGAATAGTTCAGGGAATTCAAATTCCTAAACATCTCAAGAAAATGTTCCAGACAAATTTAGTGTATTCAATAATCTTACTACCAATCATTTCTTTGAAGTGAAAATATTTTTGACAAATAAAAAAACTAACCTTACAGGAACCACAAAATTGAGCATTGGATCAAAAAATTTATCTAATAATAGCTATTTAAGATAGCCACCAATCATTTCTTTGAAATAAAAATATTTTTGACAAATAAAAAAACTAACCTACCTGGAAGCAGAAAATTAAGCATGGAATCAATAAATTTACCTACCAGTAGCTATTTAAGATAGCCAATAATGAGCTGGGTCCAATTGATTCAAATGACAAAATTATTTGAAGTTGATCCATATAATTCAGTACAGCAAACCATCCACATAGAAGCAATTAAAATAAATATTCAAGCATAGCATGACCAATCCCCACACAAACAATCACTTTATATCAAAGCAACAAGTTGAAGAGCTTGGACCAATAAAAAAAAACAATCATTAATCAAGTCCTGTGAGGAGGGTAATGGAAATTATGCAAATCAAAATGTGGTAGTATCTTGAAAAGAAATCACTAAAATTAATGATGCATATTTGCACAGCAGTATAAAAATTCTGCTAGAAAAACCCCACATTAAAATACAATTTGAGCAGTTACAAAAAGCTTTGAGTTCATTTCTGCTGCAGTGCACACTTACATTGCGTCATCAGCCATAACTAATCCGTAGCCAAGAGTCTGCTCCTTTCTTCAGCTCAAATAGAGGGAAGCTGCACCTGCCCAGAAAGCAGAACCATCAATGACCAGTAACATATCCAAATTATGAACAAGAATTTCAAACAACTATTTACAATAAACTATATTGAAAATAAAATATTGCATTTAAAAATATATCAATTTCAGCAATTCCCACTTTCCAAGAAAACATCAGTGACAAAGTTCATACACTTAATTATGCATAGAAACTTGAAATCATGTGTTTGTGCAGCACGGGTAGTTTTTAGGTTAAAACTGAATGGAACCAAATAAGGGTTTGAACATAAAGCTCAGGTGATCATTTTGAAGGTTGGTGTAGATCAAAAAGTAAGAAAAATGTCAAAAGGAAAATTTAGCAAAAGCATGAATTTGAAAGTATACTTTAGTGATATAACAATGAATAGTTTACCTTTGCATCTACACATATACGCCTTTACCTCGGTTTTACGGACCCTGTTTTGTCGGTTTTTGGATTTTACGGACAAATTCTTGAGCTACCAATTTCATTTGAAAGTCGCACGCACTACGGAAAAAGTTTGTTAGTTCCAAAACTGACCGCTAGGTGGCGGGCAGTCGCCTTGTTGACAACACTGTTTCAGCATCTGCATGGCATTGCTCCCAATTTTTGGCTTTTTTTCTGTGTTGTGCTTGATTTCTCATCCCAGTGATTTCTAGTACTTTATTATTTTATTTATTTACAGTGTATAGGTATTTTTTTGGTCAGATTGAATGGTGTGCTTGATTAAAAGTGCAGTTCTTGCTTTTTACTATGTAATGTTATTGTTAACATTAGCCACTCGTAGCATTCCATTACGTATCTGTCTTATGCTTCAGACAATCAGGACTATCAGACAAGGGTTCCCCCTTTTTGTCTGTAAAACTGAGGTATGAGTGCATATTTGCCAATTGGGTATATAAATGGCATATTCAAAGCTGAACCTACACACTTTGAAGGTTGACCGTAAATCTACTGAAATAAAAATTTTAGAATATCTATTTTGAGTATCATATGCAAATAAGGCTATCATTATTATTATATAAGAAAGTTTTAGCCTCCCTTAACCACAACAAAGATGTTCCAAGAGAGGAAGGAGGAAGGCACCATAAAGTATGGAGTTGAGGGAATGCGGAATCTATGAACAAAGTGCATACACACTGTAAGCTAGGAAAGAAGTTCATGAAACAAGAAAAAATTGAAGAAGTAATAGGTGCTGATAAACAGGACAGCAATGAACCGGAAAAAGATGGTCTGTAACAAAACAAAAACCTATTCTATTTCAACATAAAGAAAGCCTACCTAACCTTTAGCTCAGGCGCTCACACAGTCCCCCTGGAAGTGTGCATATTAGGTTTCAGAAAATGCAATGAAAGTTTGAAAAATAGCATGAACAAAACTATCAGAAAATAAGAACAGAAAATATGTGTTCTGGAGTTTTGTTATGGATGTCTCTTGTATTTAGAATACAAGCCCATGCCTGTACTTGTTTCATTTGTCCCTAACTACAAAATCACTTACTATAAAAGAAGCTTAGTTTACAGAATCATTTGAAAAATTTTATTGTCATTTCTAATTTGCAATAACACTATTTCAAGTAAAATAGAACAAACAGAATATATGCTACATATCATCTGCTTAGGCAGCAAGGACTGTGTGTAAGTTAGATGTTAGTTTAAGCCTCAAAAAATGCTAAAAAAGCATTCCAAAAAGAGGAAAGAGGAAGGCACTATTTAGTATGAAGATAAGGGAATGCAGAATCTGTGCCAAAGGGGCAAGAAACCAGAAGTTGAGAAAAAAGTTTATGAAACAAGATAAAAGTTGGAGAAAGTAGTAGGTGCTGAAAAACAGGGAAGTGGTGAGCAGAAAAAGGATGGTTCTTATCATAACAAAAAACATTTTATTTTAACAAAAAGAAGGCCAACCTAATTCTCAGCTTTATTTCCACAGAGGACCTCACAGATTTTTCTCCTGGGAGAGCTTAGTTTACAGAATAATTTGAAAGATTTTATAGCCTCACAGATTGTTCCCCTGGGAGTGCTTAGTTTACAGAATAATTTGAAAGATTTTATAGCCTCACAGATTGTTCCCCTGGGAGAGCTTAGTTTACAGAATAATTTGAAAGATTTCATAGCCAAATCTTATTTGTAATAATATTATTTCAAGCAAAAAATGACCAACAAAATATGTGCTACATCTTATTTGCTTATGCTACAAGAACTATGTAAGTACTGACTGCCTGAGTGTATTCCCAGGTAGATTAGATTATAAATTAGGGAAAGCTTTAGGTCGATTTTGAGTTTAATGCGCTCATGGAAATTAAAAATTTTGTTCCAAGGAATCGGTAGAAGAACACATTTAAAGACGTTTCACACATGACATTTTGCTTGCTAATGGCATTCGTGTAAAGCATTTTTAAATGTGGTCCTTAACCGATTTATGAGAACCAAATTATAAATTCCGTGAGCACGTTAACTTCAATATTGACCAAAATTTTTTTCAATATGGATGGACACCTATACAGATACAAACAAAAATTGATTATCTACACATTCTCTACAATTTTTCTCATTTATCTTCTGAATTTTGAGTGCACACAGCTCACTAAGTGATGTGCAGTGATGCCCAAAATTATTAATAATTCTGCTTCTCTTTTTCATATTCAAGTTTTTGGTTCAAAGCAACATTGTTCTAACTATTTAAAAGTTGTGAATGTATATAGAAATGAAATACAATAGCATGTTTCCAATAATAACTTCCTACAAAATTCTCAATAAAAACAGGAAGTTAGCAACGTATGATTTGGCTACACATAGTTATTTAATTATAGCTGCATAAATAATTAATTGCTATGCTTTTATTGACAATTACTGAATCTGTCAAAATATTTACCATTCTTCTTTGGCTAATCTTTTCAATTTAGGAAAAATTTTCAGTTTGCATGGGCTAATATTTTTCTTGTAAGTTATTTCAAGTTTTTGGATTCAAATACATACTCCAACTTGGCCAACACTAGACAATACTATCTACTTAGCATTTTTCAAAATTAAGCCAAATACTTGGGATCATCCTGACAAAAAACCACTTGGTTCAATAGTTTAATGCTTAGTGCTCCCACATTTCAACTCAGAACTTTGACTTAATTGTCTTTCTTCAACATTCCATTTATCTTTACAAAATTTTCAAGAAGCAACCTTAAAAATTATATCCCTGAAATTATATTTTGAGGCAGGAAGTATTTTTTCTTCAGCATTACCATATAACAACAAAATTTAATCACTGAAAAGCTTAAGCTTTATTCAAAAAGCTTGTACTTGTATCTTCATCCAAAAGTGTTTGAACAAATAGTGAATAAATTTTTAAAAACTTCCAATATAAAGCAGTAATGCTATTCTCAAGATAGAGCCTTAAGAACTTCCTCTTCAATGTTCTTTGTGATGATGATCTTGGAATTTTTGTATCAGAACTTAGATATTTCAGAAATGGCTAGGTAGTAATCCTCCAGTTAACAACGAGTACTGTTTTTCCAACCACTCTAGATGAAACCTCCTGCTTTTGTCATTGTCTTTCACAAGTTTCCTGTAAATAAAACTTGTTATACTTTATAAGTATGCTCTGAATGGTTGGTAAAGAACTTTGAAGGATTTTTGTGTTACAACTTATCTATCGCACTTGAAAAAATTAATTTATTAACTTGCAATTTTAAATTGGTACACATCTTTATTTTTTACACATATATTGATTTGATTGCAGATAAATATGACAAATGAATCAGATTACCAGACTACAAAAACCTCTTCTATAGTACAGTGCATGGGAAATGAACTAGGCGATGCATCTCTTACAAGTGCATTGTCAAGGCACTACTACATAGTTTTTGTTTAAAACTAGCATTACAGGAGAACAATGAACTCCAATAATTTTACTTCTTCAACAATGGAAATGTAATTATATGTATTTGTTCTCTTTTTCAGTAAGTAATCAAGGCAGTTCAAAGTGCAGCAAAATTAATTTGTAAATAGTAGAGAGATTTGGATATAAGTTTATTGTTCAGAGACACTCATAAGTATTAATAATTTCATTTATTACAAGCAATACTTCTACTCCAAAAAATGAACATTTAAAAATATTTGGCTAAGTATACACTTAGTGACTTCTGGTTAATGTTTATAACAAGGCATAAATCAATTTTCATATATTATTTGCTTGTATAATATTAATGAGATTGAAGCAAATAACTTTTCTTCTATGCACTTTACGTTGTTAATGAGTTTTTAAAGAGTTATAGCACTTACATAACGTAACACTAACAAAGTAAAAGGAACATAACTAATCCAACCTAACCTAACATAACCTTAGGTAACCTAACTTGGCCTAATGCAACGTAACATAACTTAAAGTTCATTCAAGTGCACTAGAGCAGTCAAAACTAAAATTCTATTTGAGTCTCCTCTCAATTTCCCGCTTGAAAGACTAGAAATGCAGTTATTACCCTATCGCTACAACTTGTAAAATACTCATTTGCAACGGAAAATGCATAGAAGAAAAGTTGTTTATTTTAATCTCATTACCATTGTAGAAGCAACAAAAATTGAAAAATTTATTAGTGTCCTGTGGTAAACAAATACTTTACTTTTTTTGTATTCTATCATACTTATTTTTCAATTGAACTAAATTTTGACACTGTTATGACTAGAATTTACAAGAAACATGACTTAACTAAACCATTTTGACATCCCAAATATCAAGTCAAGCAAGCTAATTGCTAAACAATCCAAAGAGTTGTAAACCCAAGTGTGGCTTATCATAAATTAGTTAAAAACTAAAATTACTGAGCTTAAGTGATATGCCTAGTCAAAAGCTTCCTTGCTAAATAAAACGACACATTAAAATTAGGCATTAATTATGACAATTCAGTTTAACAACCGGTCAAACGAGAGAAATTAAATACTTACAAGAAAATGTTCCCACTGACTCAAGTTTTTCACTAGTCTTTAGTTTCTATTAACTTCTCAGAAGACAAAAACACCTGTACAATTAACTTTCACGTATGTAGATCACTGAACAAATTTAGGCTTCAAACAGTCCAGTGGATAAATTTATATGTACATAGTCCATAATTGAAGATTCCAAAACCTAACAACAAAATGGGAAGTTTAAGTAGCTCTTTTAAATGATGGGGAAAATCTTTGATAAAACGTACGGTAACTATATTATCCTCGCTTCCGAAAACTACAGTACAAATACTATAACTTTTGTGCTTTACATCAATTTGACGGTAAACAACGTTTAGCACGAGAAGAGAAATTACTACATTAGAAGCAACAGAACACGATCTTTCCGATTATCATGTCATAAAACCTCTGAAAGTATGCGCAAATGACAGAGAAAGGTCCAAATAAAATGATACTAAACTTGCGGATTCTATGAACAAACTATTTTCGAGGAAGTGGGCGTGAGGCACAGCATCTACCGTTAATTCTACTAAGCTAGACGCATTTACAGCATTCGATCGCACTTCCTCTCCCACCGTCTGCGAGCTGTCAACTGGCAACGCGCAGCACTACGAGAGTAACCGAAAATTGCGATGAGTAATTAACCAGATCTATCCTGTTACTAAGATGAATTTAACAAAGATATTCAGATACTTTATACAAATAAATCTAATATGTATACCTTGAAATACTTGAATAAATCGTGCTGGGAGCTAGAAACTGGTTCCAATCCGGCATTTGTTTCCTATTTGTTTGATTTCGAGAAAATCCCACAGAATTTTTGATACTAGATACCATTCATACATTTTAAGAATTTTGTTGCAGATTATACATCCAAGCTTGGAAGATAGGTAGTGGCTTTTATTCTACCTGAATTCGTCTTTCCTGTTGCACCTGCTCGCTACAACGCATGCGTTCTAAAATACGACTTGAAGCCGCGGCGCTACTTTCGAACGACGGGAGACAACATTCTTTATCGCAAAGTGTCTGGTACGTGATGTTTAATAAACGCTAGATTTTTTTTACGTAGAACCAAAACTTCATAGTTGCTGGCTATTTGATATAAATAAGCCTTTTTAAGGGTCGAGATTATTCCCATCGTGCTTTGACATTATTCAGTGTCCTGCACTAAGTTAATTGATTACTAACTGAAAGTTATTAAGCGAAGAAAAAGCAAGTGTTGGTGTAATGAAAATTGATTTTTTTAAGGAGGAATTTAGGTTCATTTTTTCTTTTGCAAAGGATTTTCAAGTGGGAATTATTCGTTAAAATATATAAAGGCAGTGCCTAAACGCTACGTGGCACTGTCAGCAGTCACTCCTCCGCCAGGCACGCGTCTCTTCAAAAATATCCCTAACATGGGCGAACACTAGATATATCACTTAAAATTATCCACTAACAGAACAATATATACATTATGCGTTAACAAACAATTCAAAAATTTTCAATAACGTGTTCTAGGTTCATCTTACTGGCTGAGGTGGGCATAGATTTTAATGCTGCACTAGCTGTTACTGCTTAGCGTAACAGATAAATATGATCAGCAATAACTTTACTCCCAAAATGAACATTTAACAATTTTACCTACTGCAATCATCTCGACTTACGGCACTAAAAAATTGGTAGAGATTCCTAATCCTCTTGACTACGTCAGAGCTTTCATGCCAAAAAGAATGTTAATCCAGACGATAGGGCGGAAATAACGCTGTAGTACATCGGCGTGTAGCTCCGAGCTATGACAGACAAAATAGTTACAGGCCATAACGGTCCTGAATCTCAGAGTTATAGGTAACAGTCATGTAATTCCAGACTAACAGCAACATGGAGCTCGACGACTTAAATGGGCATATAATTCCCAACAGGCATGTAACTCCAAGCCATAGCGGTCGTATTTGTACAGCATAACTGCAGGCCACAGCGGGCATTACAACTCCAGGCCATAACGAGCACATATGTACAGCATAACTCCAGGCCATAGCAGGCATCCCAACTCCAGGGCATAACGAGCACATACGTATAACTCCCGGCCATAACGAGCACATACGTATAACTCCCGGCCATAACGAGCACATATGTACAGCACAACTGCAGGCCATAGCGGGCATTACAACTCCAGGCCATAACGGGCACATATGTATAACTCCAGGCCATAACGAGCACATCTGTACAGTATAACTACAGGCCATAGCGAGCATTACAACTCCAGGCCATAACGAACACATATGTGTACCTCCTGGACGAAGCGGGCACATGACTCTTAGCCATAATAAATGACTTCAGGCTATAGCGAGTGTGCGCATGACTGGAGGCTACTACCGGCATGTGACTATCTTTTAGCGCATTTGAATGAATCGTGATAATAATCCCAATCAAAGTGACAGAATAAAATCCCTAAATAAGCTCGATTTTGAGCAATTTTCACTATAGAAACTAGCGGAGTTGAAAGATTTCTCTTACTAGGACTAATTAGACATTTAGGTATATTATTCTTAATGATCATTGGGTTTGTGCTTAATAATTAACGTTACTACATGAGTGAGCAGGCTTTCATTAATTGGTTCTAGGCAACAATGAAAATTGTTTTGTTCAATTTAGTCGATCGTAGCGTGGGGTATTAATTGAATAAATGTTTTGTCACAATCAACTGATATATGTCATTTCAGAGGATTTATCAACGAACGCCAGGACAAAATGTCAGTTCCCACCAGTCGAGTTGGGAACACATTTAGATCGAAATGGAAAGTGTGTACCTTTTTCTTTTACTCTTTCTTTTCTTATTTTATTCCATTGGGAAGAAACACCGGGCTTACTATGCGGGGCTCAAGCACTCAACTTCGTACTCTCCAGAAGGCAAGTGGAATAACCGCTAGAGTGACGGTGACCCAGGGGTTCTCAAACTTTTTTCAACCAAGGACCACTTTTATTACACAAAAATGAGCTCTGGACACCCTCACATGTGTTCCTTCAGGAATAAATGTATATATGCAATGTACGCACAGTTCATAACATCAACAGTCATGAAAGCCGTAAATAAATGCTTCAGCTGTATCCATTGTTAAATTCGTAAAATTATACGGACCCCTTTTCAAAGTGCCACGAACCTCTGGGGTCCGCGGACCCCAGTTTGAGAACCCCTGAGTCACTAGACCCCGGTGACTACAATAGCCATGATTCGACAATAATTTTGTTGTACAAAGCAATGGTTTCACTGATGTCAAAGTATTAAAAATTGCAGTTTCATCAAATTGCAAGAAAAAAAATTAGAAGACGGAAAAATGAGCGTTTGAGTCCGATGCAGAGCATGGAACAGCTCAAATTTTTAAAAATGATCTCAACATAATTTCACATGACTTTGGGATGAGCCGTTATGTAACAGCTAAAATAAAATGGTTTTGCCGGATTTAACAAAATTCCTCGTCCAGTGAATACATAATACACAACGGTTTGTTTCAGTGGTGCAGCCAGCCGAAAATTTCGGAGGCAAGGGCCAGGATCCCCGAGAAATAATTTCGGGAGGCTAGACATTAAATCATCAGCAATCTTTTTATTCATTTATTTAACTAAAACGGCGACTGAAACTGGCCCCCCAGCTCAACTTTCCGAAGGGGGATGGAGGGGGGTGGGCATGGCCCCATTACCCTCCACTGGCTGCGCAACTGGTTTGTTTGTATGTGCTAGTGCTGCGCATGACCGATTTTTTGGCTACTTTAGCGTTTGGCTGATCGATCCCCTTGTAGGTTGGTTTATGTGCTACCGACTTTGTGCTATGCTCCTTTGTCATTAACCGAAATAATGCTCATCTTCTTTTGTCCTACAAACGTTGATGAAAAGACCACAATTGAAAGAGGATGATGATATTTTTCTCCAAACGTTAAAGAGATAGAGAGAGAAACTGATGAAATTAGGTATTCGTCATAAAGAGGGTCGTAATTGATGAAAAAATGAAATAAACAGTAACATTTTTCTAATTGTGAATACCGACGAATTTTATTTCAGAGAGGTAAAGAGAAATGCTTAAAAGTTCGCAAAAATGTAATGTTGTTTGTTCAAATGAAACATTTATACCTTCGTATGAATTTATAATAAGTAAACCTATAAAATATACATATATATAAATATAAAAATACTCTACTTATGCTATTATAACACCTATGTATGTTTACAAACTAAGAATCTTAATTTTAAGATTTTTAAAGACCAATGTTATACATTTCATTCATAAGATTTATTGGAAATATATCATTTTTTATTTGACAACTGCTGGTAAGGAACATGATGCTGGAGAACGCGCTGAGCGCAGGGCAAAAATGATGGCGCGTAGCCAGGCTACGGGGCGAGGAGGCGAGTTATAAATGGGCTGATGTGAATCTCAATATGAAGGAGTAGGGTCGTCGGAAAGTCAAACAGGAAACTGAAACCGTCGAAGATAATCTTCACTTTACTAGGCTTATAAGAACGCAAATATTGGCATATTTGTCTAGTTTAGACTTGAGTGTGCTATCGCAAGGGTACGATTATGGAGCGCAAAGGTTTACTCAAAGTGAAAGGGAGTAAACCTTTATTTACGAGCTCTGGTAAATGTATTAAATAGGTTAAGAGTTTTGAATTTTTTAAGGCGATGTGCTCAAAAAAGTGCCTGTAAATGAGGCACAAAACACTTGAGAAGATAAGTCTTTCAGTCAACGTCTGATAAGTCAACGTCTTATATTGAGAAATTTTTAAAAGCCAATATGTTGTCATGTATCTCAAATGTCAACTTTTCTGGAAATTAACGGTTTTCCTTTCTTTTCAGTTAATTGTGTACTTTAAAGCACTTGATTCCTTATGTATAATTTTTCAAAGAAGACGTATGCTCATAATTGTGCGCTTTACGCGTCAGATATGTTCACAATGGTTGAAAATGCCACGCTAGCAAACAGACGTAAATATTTTTTAAGCAAATAAGCATAAGGAAAATTGGAAAACAGGCCTTTTAAATTATCTGATCAATGGTTTGGTGTGTTTTCCAAGCATGAAGAAGGATTCAAAATTCATCAATTTAAGCCAAGTCTCAATGTCATGACAGCTTCTGCGCCTCTAAATTTCTTGTCTCAATTTTTTTCATTTAATTTCCATAACAATTTGTTTCATGTTCTGTGTTTACCATGTTTCAATTTAATTTTCCAGATACTGAAGATGAGTGTGGATGTACTCGAAAGCCCTATTTTTAAAATACATCGTGAGATTTTTATGAACGATGTTTTTACCCGCCTTAGTTTTTGTGTAAATTACGCTTTCCCAATAATAAGTCTAGGTAATATTGAGGTGACTTTTTAAATAATGAAAAATGAACTGATTCGATGTTCTTATCGACAACAGGGCTATAGAGGATGAATGAGATGTGGTGTGTTTAATGGTTTAATGTGAACATTTACCTAAATTTAATCGGGACAAATAATTTTCATAAACGTCACAAATAATAGGTAGTGTGGTCAGAAACAGGCATGTACAAGACAGCATTATTTCATCTTATGCCTGCCTTTAGGTGACAGTATGACAGGTCACCTAAACGAGGCTAATGGGTGACTAACGGGACAGGTCACCTAAGAAAGGCAGGTCGGTGGTAAAATTGAATGGTCATTTTAACGTGGCCAGTAGGTGTAAAAATACCGGGTCACCTATGTGAGGTGGCAGGTTAAAAATTACGTATCTCCTAAAAGAGGTAGGGGACAAAAATTATTCGTCACCTAAACAAGGTAAGAGACAAAAATGGCAGCTACCTAAACAAGGTAGAGAGCAAAAATGGGAAGCACCTAAACAAGGTAGGAGACAAAAAGGGCTAGCCACTTAAAAAGGGCATAAACGGCAAGCCACTTAAACATGGTAAGTGACATAAATGGAAAGCCACCTAAACAAAGTAAGCGACATGGATGGCAAGCCACCAAAACAAGGTGAGTGACATACATGGCAAGCCACCTAAACAAGGTGAGTGACATACATGGCAAGCCACCGAACAAAGTTAAGTGACATAAATGGCAAGTCACCGAAACAAAGCAGGTGGCATAGATAGCAAGCCACCTAATCAGAGTGACATCCTCGTACATTTTGGACGAAGTGCAGGCGCTGAGGTGCCAGTGCCCCACCATGAACCCCGACCCCCGAATGAGGGGTCAATCGAATGGACCGGGAGGGAACAGAAGCACGGTATGCAGAAGTGAGAAAACGAGGCTCAGGTCAGTTTGAAGACGGTGTTCGCTAGGGAAGGGTGTCAACTCTTGGGCTCCTGCTTTACTTAGAAACGCTAACATGGAGGGCGAAAATCGAGTAAGTGCTTCAATCATTTGGGAAATGCTTTTGACTTAAACGCAGTGACTTTCGATTTTTTCAGCATTCCCTATTTTACACATTTGAAATTTAACCAAGTATTGTTTGAAATTGTATCTTGAAAAATCAAATCTTCTGAAATCTGGGACGATTTCTATAAACAATGCGCATTCAACCAAGTTGTAGCAATCTTTCACTTATAGCTTGCATTGATGACAAGCACACGCAGCTCTCATCACAGCTTAGAGTTGTAGATCAGCATAGGTACTCAAAACCCTGCAAGCAAGCGATTCCAGTAACACAAGTCAGATTCGTCTCAAGTAATGACTCTTTCGAGAATAATTTACGCTTGCTTCTCAGAACTGGATCTCGAGACAAAGCCCTGGAAGGAAGAAGAAAACACAAGGCATTATAAAGAAAAGAAAAATCGTTTTTTTACAGGGTTCCACAAAAAATGTATCCAATGACCGACATTTGTACTCATGATATCGGCGGGAACAATACAACAGTTTAATTTTGAAAATGGTTCCGGTATCATATATACCTACATCGGTCAGTGGATACATTTTTTTGGACACCCTGAATGGCGATGCCAGTATGCACTGCACACGGTCTGGTCCCGAAATATCCTGTTAACAATTGCAATCCTAGACTACAGACTCCTCCAAAATCTAGACACATCATCGCTAAGCGTGAATTGGTCCCTGCATATAGAGCTCTCAAGGCGTTTTGTTCAGCCGACGAGGCTCTTAATTAAATATTCGTAATTAATTGCTGAATTATTTTTTATCAGAGATAATGATCGAACTCCAGGCCACGATTGTTCTGTTCATGAGGCGATTTCTTCAGCATAAGGCCGTCAAATATTACCGAAAAATTCTTGATTTTTTTTTGAATTATGTAGCGATTATGAATGTATATAGTTCCGAGAAACTTAAGTAGCCTTTCGTACAATGTACCGCAGTGCAGGCACACCTGCTGGCAGGCAAATAAACATTCCGTACGCAATCGGGCGTCCAATTCAGCCTGTGTACTCATTCGTAAGTTCAGTTCAGCAGTGTACGCAGTCATACGCACTATTCAGCGCAGCGTCCAGCTGCGTGCAATTCAGGGTAGCGTATTGCTGCGTGCAATTCAGGGTAGCGTATTGCTGCGTGCAATTCAGGGTAGCGTATTGCTGCGTGCAATTCAGGGTAGCGTATTGCTGCGTGCAATTCAGGGTAGCGTATTGCTGCGTGCAATTCACGGTAGCGTATTGCTGCGTGCAATTCAGGGTAGCGTATTGCTGCGTGCAATTCAGGGTAGCGTATTGCTGGGTGCAATTCAGGGTAGCGTATTGCTGCGTGCAATTCAGGGTAGCGTATTGCTGCGTGCAATTCAGGGTAGCGTATTGCTGCGTGCAATTCAGGGTAGCGTATTGCTGCGTGCAATTCAGCGCAGCGTATTGCTGCGTGCAATTCAGAGTAGCGTATTATTACGAGCAATTAGTGCGTACAACTCAGCGTAGCAAATTAGTACCTAGAATCTAACACAACGTAAGCTGAACGTATTTTTTCAGCCGGTCACTGTTGTTCAAATGTATTTAGGAAGCAGCAAAGCTGCACGACAGCAGCAAATCATAGCCATGCTGACTACTGTGTTGACTTGTTTTTGTTTACTGAAGTGCATCACCACAATGGTTGGTCTCTAGGCCACTGGAACGATGGCTGCAGGCTTGAAATTATGAACTTTCGAATTTGAAACATCACGTGTTCAACGTACTTTAGAACCCGGCTGAGCTTGCGTCGCCGTATTTTGAGCTTTACGTTTTAAAGTCTATGTAACCACGACGTGCTATGTACAAATTTATGTTGAGTCTCGTCTCTGCGTTGTGACATTACTGTTCAGATGTGCTTCGCGTCCGAGGCGTGGAGTTTAGTGCAGAGCGGTACAGTGGATACCACTATACTCACATACCTTTTGTCGAAAAATATTGAGCAATGAGTTTCTCCAATCGGTTTAACAGCAATGCGATGCGCTGTTGAAGAATTCTGCGTGAGTAATAACGATGGAATTAGAGCTTCATGTAATTACTGTAGAACTGATTTTTAAGTTATCCCTTATATCATTGCTGAAAAAAGGTCTCTGAATTTCGGCCTATCTTTTACACAGCGTACGTAGGGTTAAAAGGAAGTATGTAAACAAACAAACGAACAACACAACAAGCAACCCAGCAAATAAGATAGAAAGAGTGTTGTATGAACACGAGGTGTTCTAAAAATATTTCTCAAATTTCATGTTCAAATTGAGATATGCTGCGTCTGCATTTTGCACATGTTGGAAAATTTTTACAATGTTGAAATGACAATCAATATTGCTTGAATAACAAGTGATCAGTACCAGGTTGAGTAAACGGTGGCTACAAGTGGTTTGAACAAAGCCCATGTTTGCGTTAGCATCAAACAACATTTTCCTTTTCCTTTCATCTATTCATCACAAGACGAAAAAGTCTATACTCAGCACTCCAAAACAGTTCTTTTCGTCTTAACATCCTCGTTCGCTGCTACATCCAACATAAGTGTGCGTCCGATATCTGATAACATTTGCTGCTTTTCTGATCATTTCTGGGCCGTTCTTCAATATGTCAAATGCGTCATTTACTTGTTGACGCAGGATCTCCAAAAATGGACATGGTGTTTGAAGACGTGATTCTTCATATGAGAAAAAGTCGCGTAGTGCAAGAGTCGGACTTCTCGGAGACCAGGCAACACCACATCCAAGTGACATGACGTTCACAAGTACTTCTCATATTTTGTTTGTTAGAATAATCCTAGCAATGTGCGTCACACGGTTCCTACCCGTCTATTGAATGGAACAAGTGTAATGATATCTATACCTTAATAAAATTTATTTATGTTGCATTTGTCATGCAGTTTTTGTACGATTTACTGGAAACGAAAAAAATAAGCTTTTCACTTGGCACTTCTCATCACTATTCATTAAACTTCGAGCTGGCCCTTATTTGCTTAGTTACTATTGATAGTTAATTAACTGATACCAAAAATTCCATAAATGGAAAAAATTAATCCTACATACCTTAATTTAAACATAAAATCTAAGAAAACAAGGTAGGCGATGGGGGATATTTTTAAGAACACTCTGTGTTCTTAAAAATATCTAAACAGAATCAGACAATCAGAATCTAAACAGAAAATAAGAGATAACTTTCTCAAGTTGAAAAATTTTTAAACTGGAAAAATTTTGTAAACATAGAAACATTTGTAAATATTCAGTAAAACAAGTACAAAATAACAAATGTTATTTCCCTGAAATACAAAAGCTAATTTAAAATACCTCGTAAACCAATGCAGTGCAAATGAATAGGGATAAATGAAATTGTACTGAACGTTCACGTCACGAAATTTGCTCGTATAATTTTTTACGTAATAAATTACCATATATTGAAAGTTTCATTTATTTTCCTAACAAATTGTTACCCTCAATTAACATAAAGGTGAAGGCTCAATTTCTGCTGGAAATCAGAAAAAGTATGTAAAATTTCAAATTGGAATGAGTTTAAAATAAAATTCCCTGATTTATTATTAACTAACTAGCAGGACTCGTGAAAAAATTCCGTCAACATTACCTAACCTATCCTAACCTAACATATCCTAACCTATCATATCCTAACCTATCCTATCTTAACCTAACCGAACATATCCCAAGGTAAAGGAAATAAGGTAGAGTCATTTTTATGGGGGAAAATAGACTTGCTCTTGTTCGGTTAGTCAAGAAATCGGCTTTATTTCACATAAACTTTATGACGTCACTATTGTGAAATGTCGTTAGACCAGTAGTAGGGCCAGATTTGGGGCTAGCAGAGTTGTCAGAAGAAATCTGAGCGCTGCTATGGGTTCGTTGTCACGACGTCAGCACTGCCACACCGTCGACGAAAAAAAGACTGCTTTGATCTTACCTTGCTTCTTCTACCGTGTCCTATCCTTATTAAATGTCAAACATATCAATGCATGTAAAGGTCATCTATTAATGTTACACTGAGGAATTCAGTATCCATGATTCTGAAAACTCGGACGGATGGACGGACTAAGTGAGTAACTAAGGAAGGACACGGTAGAGGAAACAAGGTAGGGTCATTTTTGTGGAAAAAAATACACCTCTTGTTCGGCTAGCCAATAGAAAGGCGTTATTTCAAACAAACTTTATGACGTCCCCACAATGTCATGTCGTTAGGCCAATAGTGGAGTCAGATTTGGAGGTAGCATTGCTACCAGATGCAAAATGAGCGCTGCTATTGGTTCGTTGCCGTGACGTCAGCAAAACCACACCGTCAACGAACAAAAGACTGGTTTGAACCTACCTTGTTTGCCCTACCGTGAGGAAGGAATAAGGAGAATATTATATAGATCTTTTCCGCATCCTATTCTTAACCTTACCAGACCTGAGTTCTTGAACCTGTTAAACGTTAATCCTTACACAGTCAATTTAACCACATCACAGATGTCACGAGGTTTGGCCATGATTGGCTGATTATTTTTAGCTTAAGGTGTATTTTGTCCACGTGCTAGACAAAGGAAAGATACTGAAATGATCGAAAAAGCGGGACAGCAGTTTGGTAAGGCGAACACGTTAACTGCCGTGCGACGCACCTTTGGTCACTGAGGGAATTTTCATAATACGGCAAAGCAACCGGTGATCACGACCTTAACTTTCACGTGTACTTTATCAAAACTGAACAAAGGCACGATCCATTTAACGGTGATTTTTTTTACAAATTGTACACTGGAACTGACTTATGTTAGGATGTTGAACTTCAGTTAAACCCGCGGTAATGAAAGTGTTAAGAAATCTGCTGTGATAAAATATCCTGCGATATTACTACCGCCGCTCACTGCCCTGAAGTCAAATTGACACTTTGACGGCGACGTGAGCTGCCGGTGACCACAAAGGGGATTTTCCTAGTACTGCTGACTAACCAGTAGTCACAAACTCAATTTTCATAAATACTTAATCAAAACTTAATGAAGGCACGATCCAGTTAATGTTTGCTGTTTTCAAATTGTTTACAACAATCGACTTTAAGATTGAGTTGATTATAGACCTTCAGTTTACCCCGCCGCGGCCAACGAGTTCAAGTCTTGATTGAAGTCGCACGGGACATAGCACAAAGATATCAATTGCAGGACGTCACTCTACCTGAAACCCAGAGCGCTAATTTCTCCGAGGAGTTTTTTAGAGCTGGTGCCAGGTAGCTTTATCTAAGAATTTTTATATTTTTTTAACGTTAGAACACAGTCGATAGGTTCAACTAAAGACACGTTAAAGTATACTGTAATGGGTTATGTTAGGTAAGGCCAGTTCTCGTTCCATTCACTTGAAAAAGTTTTGAATAAGAGTTGCTTATTGCTTATTTCAATGTGATAATCATTTTATTATTTTCATTATTAGCTATTAGGGAATGCATTTCACGAAACCTAAAATATTTTCAGTGAATTCGGTTGCGATGAGCTAGAAATTACTTATCGGAAATCATTGCCTTAGTGAGTGTGGCGTAGACAGGGAACCAGGCTGTGTAGCCAGGATACGACGCTCGCCTGTTGCCACAACACCGACCTGCCACCCAGAACTCATCAGAGTCACCATCGATTTGTAATCTCTTCGTTACCCTGAGCGCAGTTGGTCTTTTTGACGAGGGCATTCTTCTGGTTTTCTTCTTATCACGCAGGGGCTAATTGGAAAAATTTTGAACACTAGTATACTTCCGAGTTTTTCTTTAATTTTTCATACACGTTCAATGTTTCAGAATGCATACTTTTATATTAGATAAGTGAGTTTGTTTAGATTTTGGTGCCATGGTGTTTGGAAAGCTGTTTTTGGCTGGTAGAATCCGTTGCATTTTACTCCAGCCAAATATACATCCAGGAAAAGAAAAAATCTTCTTCTGAGCAAACTTTCTTTCAAATGGGTATTTGATTAGTCAAGGTATAATGATAGTGTATGTCCTATCATTTCTCTTTGAAAGTTTTCAAGCCTACCTATAATCAAGTTTGTCTAAAAACGTATAATTTTTTCTGATGTCTCCTAATTTATTTCTGTCCCATAAACTGAAATCCAAATGAACAAAACATGCTAACTTGACGAAGGCTTTCAATCACCGCCAATGTCACCATTGATCATTTCTGGTATTGTTAATCGATTATCCTGCTCGTTTATCACGCTTCTATGCGCCAATCTTGTCCTATTATTTCGTAAAAATTTCATCACCCCTTGCAGTGACGTATAGTAGAGCGAGATGCATGCCACAACCTTACTAAAACTCCCGGACTTGTTCGCTTCGTAAGTTTTGGAGTGAATTCTGAATAGTCTTCAACACATAAGAGCGGGCTTCTTAATTGATAAGTTTTATATTGAAGGTTATGTCACTCGATATCAGATAAGTGTAAGCTAGATAAGATGCTCAAAGCAATGTAGGGTTTGCAAGTAAAACAAGAGAAAGGGCGATGAAGGAAAGAAAAATCGCACTTTTCAAGCATTCCTCCAACAACGCCGTTATAATTTGGTTCTTCAATAGAATGGCTGAAATCTTCATATTAAACACCGTGTGCAACTTAGATGGAACGTGAAGTTAATATTATGTGCTCATAGTAGCATCGTATAATGTTCCATATGGTGATAATCGGGAAAATTATTTTCACCTGCGCTCCCATCTGATATGGAAGTCGAAGATTCATGTCAGCGTTACCATTTCTGCAAAGTCTCAGGCTAACTCGCTACCCAGCGCAGTTAAAAATCACTGTTCTGCATTTGCGCAGATTAGCGCAGTAAGGTCCGCGAAGCACAGTTCCATGCAGCCACATTTGTATGAGGGCAAATCGCGGCGGGGCCTTAAATGGCTACCGAGGATACCGTCTTGCTGCGGAAAACTAGGCTGCTTCTCGCAGCAAATTTACTAAAAGCAACTACTACGATCAAGCTGATATTTGTGCGCAGCGCTGGCGCTAATTGACAGTGACCACGGCGGCTATTTTCGATAGGTTGCAGGCTGTGTCAAGAGCATGACGAGTTGACGAAATATTTAGGATATTAACGAGCTTAGTTGTTCCAATAAGATTTTTCGTTCGAGTTTAACATTCAGCAAGCTTTAGCTTTAGCAAGGCGCAGACTCTTTATCCGACAAGACACCTTCAAAGGCAAATTAGAAGTTTTCTCCATAAGCTACTCAAACCGCACTGCTTCTTAACACACAGGCCGACGGCTCACCTATAATAACAGTTATAATGGAGTACCGGTCATTACAGACCCTGCCCCAAACTGACCTTGAGGGTTGCATGCGGCGAGGGGCAAAGAGGGCAAACATCAATCAATATTCCAACGCTTCAGAGTCTGATGAGCCCGACATAGATTACAGGGATCAGGGTTCTACGAACTGGCGTGAATTACAAGACTGTGACACAATAAGCCCCCTGAGCACGGGGCAATCTAAAAAATAGTAGATATTGAGTGGATGACCATGTTTGTGATTGCAGCTCAAACTTAATTAAAAATCCGGCAATGAAATGTGTGGGAATGAAACACAACGATGCATATTACAGAACAGTATGGAACCATTTGTGGAAGAAAAATATACACACTTCGAGCCACGCTTTGCACTAAAAAATTATCTTAATAAGAGTTATAAAGTTGAGTTTACACAAATTGAACATGAAGTTCTGCATGGATAATGTAACTTTTTAGCACTTGATGTCTTCTCTTTGATTGTAACTGAAACTCAGCTGGTCATTAAAGCCAATTCTACCGGCATACTTCAAACATAGGTTTCTCTCGAAAGCTTTCGTGCGTCGTAAGTATAGCTTTAAGCTTATAAAATCACTTCATTCTGATGATCCGAGGAAATTGTATGTTGTCAGTATACGAGTAAAATAAAGGTAATGTATGTAGTTTGTGCATCAGGATATTTTGCGTGCATAAACCTTGATCTTTTCAATTCATTCAGAAATGAACTTCTTGAATTCGATGAATCAAATACAAACATTTATGACTCAGTACAGGGCCAGCTCAGCGTCGCCTCAACTCAACTTATAGTGTTGCTTCTCAAATTGCGTTGGTATCTGCAATGTTTTGTTTCACAAAAAGACACGTTTAAATATATCAGCCAGAGTAAATACTTTTGTATCGAAAAACGCGACTGTGAAATTTTTCATGCAACTCCAAATAGCTTAGAAATAACGCTTATATGGCGGTATTAATCCAGTCTAACTTTTTCGCCGCCTATATGCTTTCTTTCGGCACCCGAGCACTTGAATCGCTTAGGCAGCGAAAAACATGCATGCTCCGGCGAAAAAGTTAGACTGGGAAGTATGGCTCGTTTGACCAACAGAAAGCAGTGGAGGTTACGTATTAACAGCCACATCTTCATTTGATGGGGAGCCTGCGTAGCACCACAGGTCGATGAAGTGGTTCGTCTGCCTCGTGCGTGAGGGGCGCATCGTTCGATGACGAGGTCTTCACGTCCAAGTACACACTTGCGGATCGACCCGTGATCACCATGGCGATTCTGCTTACTCACTCTTTTTAATCGTTGAACCTAAAAGTTCCTTTCATTCAAATAAACTTCATCCCTAGAGACGAACATTTTTTGCGTTGCGAAGTTTAAATTTATTTGTGGGTGTACAGAATGCGTGGATAAATTCAACAGTTAAGTGGCTTTGGCCTAATTTCTTAATTGGAGAGAAATGAATGGTTGGAAATTTATCTTTTCCATGCTTCGCACAGTGACTCGCTCATATCTATTTGGGTTGTTGATGTAGCAAGAGAATTTAAAATATTCCACCGAGTCAAAGTTTAAGTTTCTGCTGATTCTATGTTGCTCACGAACACTTTTTATTAAATAGTCTATTCATCCCACATAAAGTTAAAAATTTTCATATAAATTAATAATGAATAAACAAATACAGAAAGTAAAATTAAATATGCATCATGTACAATTTTCCTTCATAGTACACAGTACTTTATTTGGTTATTAGAAAAAACTCGTGTAAGCAGAACACAGTGAATAACGTGAATAAATCAACTGTTTCATGCTTCTCCAAACTCGGGCCAAAAAGTCGCCCTGCAAACTGCTGCTTTACGCACAGCACTTGGGCACGCATTCCGTCACACGAAACCCATCGACACGAGGAGTAGGCCTCTCATGTGCCGTATTGACTGGCACGCAAGCAGATACTGCAATTGGAAGGCGGTTAAGTCGGTAAATCCTGGTTAAAACTTTCTGATAAACTTGGATAATTTTTTGAAAATCAATCACTCGGAAATATGAGTTTTCTCATATTACGAAACAGAAATGAATTATTGAAATATGATTTAGTTCATTGTAACAATTGCGAAAAACATGCTTTGCCAGGAAAAATGCCATGAAAGAGGTTACAGAACTATTTCAACCCTTTAACGTGAGAAAATTTCGTACTTATGCTACCGTTATTACAACCACCATCATCAAACTAGTACTGGCATCAGGAAGTCAACGATTTCAGGATGAGGAATGAATTGCTGTGGCGCAGCCAGCCGAAAATTGGGGGGGGGGGGGCAGACATTAATCATCAGTAATATTTTATTCTTCTACTTGAAACGGCGACTGAAACTGGCCCCCAGCTCAACATTTCGAGGGAGGGGGGGGGGTGGGGGGGGAATGGCCCCGTGGTTTCCCCTGACGCTCCTGGAATGCCCACTTGGCAGAAAACTACTAAGCACATTTAGGGAACAAATTTAACAAGAAATAGGCTATTTTCGAAGGAGGACCGTCTACATGGTCTTGTGGGACGTTAAAGTGTAAATAATGCAGAAAAAGCGTCAAGACGTGCAGGCTCTATTCAGAGCATGCAGTCTCCAGTGTTAACATTATGCCGTTAAGTTTTCTATCAGTTTTATCGACACTAGAAACTCGTAACAATTACAATTTCATGGCTTTTAGTTTTCGATTTCGATTTTTCTGGTCATGCAGCAAATCAATCACGATCAGAATTTTTTTACACTCATAACGATTCCAAAATCAGGATGTAATACTTTGTGTTTACGTATACATACATTCTTTTATTAAGTAGAAAGGAGAGAACTAAAAATACCGTATGAAACATTTACTCGAATTAAAAATTGCAAGTAAAACAATAAAATTGAACGTTTCGAGCATTCGCTCATCTTCAGCAAAAAAACAAATTTACCTGAAAAAACATGAAATGAATTAGAAAGTTAATAAATTGAAAA
>JACJUY010001513.1:156653-178777 GCA_014220935.1 Platorchestia sp. MABIK | reverse complement strand
TTTTTTCAATTTATTAACTTTCTAATTCATTTCATGTTTTTTCAGGTAAATTTGTTTTTTTGCTGAAGATGAGCGAATGCTCGAAACGTTCAATTTTATTGTTTTACTTGCAATTTTTAATTCGAGTAAATGTCTCTTACGGTATTTTTAGTTCTCTCCTTTATACTTAAAATCAGGAAGCCTCCCGATAACTTTTTTGCACATTCTTTTATTAATGGTGCATGATTCTGTTTTAATACTTTTTATTCCATTTTCCTAAAACTGCAACTAAGCCCAAAGTCAGCATTCCATAGTTAACGTTGAGTCATTCATAGAAAAAAAAGTAATTTATCATTAATAAAATTATTGCCAAAATTATAGTGCAAAACGTCTCGAGTAGCAGCAGGCTTTTTTAGCGAACGCGGTAAAAATTGTATTACCCATTCGGTATAGAAGCATATATTGCTCAGGTCCTACTTTATTGTACTTTGGTGGTCGGTGAATCTTTTAGATAAGATACTCGTTATGGCGTGTTTGTCAGAGTAGTTTTTCAGAGGGAAATTGCGTTATTCTAAAGTTTCATGTATCGTTGCAAAATTGTTCAAGGAGTAGTACATCAGGAGAAGGGATTTTATTCTCTGGCTTGTTAGCCACGCGAAATGATTGAGGACGCAATATGGTAGGGGAAAATTACATTCTGAGGCAAAATTTAAACGAATTTCATCCACCATCGGTTACGTACTTCGATGATCCCTTTGTATTTGCGTAAGGTGAAAATTTTATCTATGTTGTACCTGTGAAGAGTGTAAACTCGTCAGTTAAAATAGCGCAACCTGATATGTTTCATACTGTAGAGTAAACGATATATTATCGATTGAAGGAACGCTATCCTTCATAAAGTACAGTGATTTCCTAGCACAGCCTGAAATGCTCCATACAGTATTTAGACGCATTATCAATTAAAAGAAATTTCTCCTTCATACTGTACAGTGAATTTCTTAATTTTACATACTCTCAATTCAAAAACATTTTATGGAACGAGATTAGAACATCATAGCCAAAAGAAAAAATAAGCTAAGTCTGACCCATTTTCAAATGAATAACATTTAAAGTATAACTTCCTTACCTTGTTTGTTGCAGGGGACAATAAAAGAGAAGGAAAATTTCGACGAGGAGTTTGCAGCAAAGCGCTTCAAGCTGGCGATGAAAGGCCTGGGCACCGACGAGGCGATGATCATCAACATGTTGGTGTCGCACAACTCGCAGCAGCGCCAGGCCATCGAAGAGAAGTACAAGGCGATGTATGGCAGGGTGAGAAGTTACTGTTTCTATGCCCCTTCTGCATCGATTCCACGCTCCCTTATCTCTATACTATATGGTGTCTGAGCACTGGCGAAGTTGTCTGGTCCAGTTTCTTAGATAATCACATCGTTGTACAAGCCCAAGAAGTTAATAACCCTTTTAATTTGAAAATTTAGCAAAAATGTGAAGGCTAGGATTTTGAAACTTGTTTCATTCAAATGAAAAATTTTTGTGGCCCACTAACGCTATGTGTTGAACACATTGTCTCTTAAATGATGACCATGCCTGTTTTTGAATCTTAGCGTTCTTTGCGTTGTTGTTTCTATAATGCTCTTTGACGTGTCAAACGAGGGTTGAGCTATTTCATAAACAATTTCATTGTACATCAGGAATTATAGAAACTATCTGAAAAACTGTGAGAAATCACGTTTGAATGAGGAATCTTGAGAAAATGAAGGTAAAACACACAGGTAAAAAATCGGATCTTTGTTAGCATTGGAATAGGACACAGCCTTAACAACCTCACACTGTTTATCCACAAAAGCGACGAGCGTTGCGGTAGCTATACGACGTTCACGTATAAAATATTGCTGCTCAGTTGAGCTGGGAGTGTCTTCGACAGTGCATTACACGATGGACCGATGTCACAATATGACTTGTTTCTTGTACAGTTCAACCTTCTGGTGACACCTAAATCACAATTTATGTAGCTAATTAATAAAAAAGTATGTTTTTCGGACCTTCGAACGACCTAGTTGAGTGACTATTTATAGTCAAGCAAGATGATAAAAACATACACTCACTTTAGATATTTTAAAATAGGATTTATTACCTTATGGTACATTGATAAATTAAATCTGTGCGCACTTCTACAATTTTTCAAATAAAATAAATTCATCTCTGGATCATACAGTGATATCTTCTAAACCACTGATTGCGAATATTTGTGAACTAGGTTTGATTTTATATAAAGCGTTCGCATAAAGCAGGGGAATTTTTTAAAACACTATGATTGAAACTGATTAAATTTTTGAGAAATTATGTAATGGAAAGTAGGATCTATTCTCAATAAACAGTGCTGTTAAAACAAAGTCTAGTTTTCATGAATCATGCGCGCTGTCCGAACCTTCGGCAGCTATAAGGATGAGCTTCTCCGCACAGTTATTTTCCATCGTAGTAAATTTAGCTATAATTCCATTTTCTTTACACACTGCAATTAGCCAAAATAATCAGCTCTTAACGAACAATTTTCCTGACAATAATATTTAGTTGATTATGGCGAGGCACCGTATGTTTACGTGCATGTTTTCTGCGGGAGTTTTCTGAGGAAGTAGCGAGTTATGCTCAAAGGGAAACTTTCAGAGCAAATATCAATGAGATTTCTGGTTTGATGTGCGAGGAGGGATCTTAAAGCGTCAAGGAAAATATTCAGCTGATTATTAGACGCGGTTCCCACAGCTCGAGACACAATCCATCGGTAAAATATCGCTTGCAATCGTGGAATGAAATACTGGTGGGGACAATATGCTAACTCCCAGACAATCTCAGCAGTACCGTATGCCTGATGAATTCCTGGTAATTACTCACATACTATGTAATTCTAAATTTAAATAGTTTTTTAAATATACCATGCACCAGTAAAACCATTACTTAGGACTATTATAATAGACGGGTTGAAATACATCTATACTTGTGAGCCTGAAAAATTTGGTGACACTAGTTTATGCATAAATGTATTTCCTATTATAATCAACGATTTTATACAGAAAAATAATTGCATTCCAATGAAATAACATGAACCATTCCAGTAATTGAACATAAAATGAAACGATTAATCGCTGCTTTTCATGTACTTGCAGGACCTCGTTGAAGACCTGAAAGACGAGCTAGGCGGCCACTTCGAGGAGGCGGTGGTGGCGATGCTGACCTCCCCGTACAGCCTGCTGGTCGATGCCCTCAACGACTCTCTGTCGGTTGGTAAACTTCTCTTGAATGTCGGCCGGAGACATGCGATGTCGGCTGGTAAACTTGTTTTGAATGTCGACAGGTGGAGTAATCGTATTCGACTATTACTTATTCACATCCAGTATGTGTCTTTTAGAGTTATGTACTAAGTTTTTCAAGAACAAAAAAATCTGCGAAGCACTTACGGATCTGTTTTGCTTCTCTGTCTGTTGGTGAACTTCTTTTGAACGTTGGTCGAAGTCGGAGTTATCGCATTGAACCGTAACTTATTCAAATCCAGTTGGTGTCAAATGAAGCTATGCACTACGTTTTTTCAAGAACGTAAGAATCAGAAAAGCACTTGCGAAATTTTTTGTTTTAAATCGAGAACTAATTATGATAGTTATTTTCAGATGATTATATTACGGACAGCAGAAGGCTTCTCAGTTGTCAACTTACTGCAATATTGTCATAGTGTCGAGCTACAAAACATCACGTTCGGTTCTCCACCCAGCTATAATGCGTCAACACGAGGCGTAGAAAACTCCATGACAGTCACGGTCGTCTAATTAGCGATATTTTGAAAAAATTGGTTGTACAAGGTATTTCTGGCGATACATTTTATGCCATATCTTAGACATTTTGGCCGAAATACGACCAATTTGCCAACCACGACGCGAATGAGACGCTGCTCACCCCTTGCGAAGATCAGGTCTCGCCCCGTAAACGCAATATGTACATGCGACATAATTTTAGTGCCTACACTTCCATGGTTATCTCATTAGGTTTATCATTTAAATTTCTACGTGATGAAGGAACATAAAAATAGGTAATGAATTTTTATTCGGATTTTTAATCGATTACCGAAGCATTGCAGCCAATTTGTTGAATGTTGCAATACGCCAATCGAATAGGTTATAATTGAACGACGAAGTGGACAACGCCTCGAAAATCCACGTATTAAGTTCGAATAGAACTGTTTCTTTCACAAAAGTTAAATTCCAGCAGAAAAGTACATTTGAAATTTACATTGTTAGAATAACCAACTGCCTTTACCACAGCAGAATTTTACCATCGGTATACTCAACGTCACTTATGATTTGCAAGTCCGTAAGGAATGGTAACGAAATTAAATAGTCCTTCCTGACTTCCTTTAAGAATAGAAGACGTTTATCTCCTACAATAATTTTCGAAATAGTCGGAAATACTTTGAAGGAGACTCTCCTCGAGCCTTTTACATCCTGTACGTATCATTACCAGTGAAACTCATGTCTAAACGTCATACTATCATGTTAAACGTTCATGTCTAAAAGTGATATGCGTGATATACAACGTCATTAGCCCTACTTTCACAAATATTCTGAACCCCTTTCCCAACCAAGGGCCCTGGTACAGACGCGGACGTGATCACAGAGATACTCTGCTGTCGCTCTGCCGAGGACTGCGAGAGCCTCAGCTGGTGGTTTGAGAACAGTGAGTGGATCACTCGTGTTGCATGCTCACTGCATGGTACGGACTCGTGGCAGGTTGAAAACAGGGAGTGGATCACTCGTGTTGCATGCTCACAGCATGGTACTGACTCGTAGCAGGTTGAAAACGGTGAGTGGATCACTCGTGTTGCATGTTCACTGGTACGGACTTACTCGGGTTTAAAAAATTGAGTGGATGGATTTACGCGTTTCATGCTCACACGTACGGACTAATGGGGGGTTTTGAAAAATTCTATAGCTGGATTTCCGTGTTGTATGCTCACAGGTACGGATTCAAGGGAGGTTGAAAACGTTGAGTGGATAAATATACGCGTTGCAAGCTCACTAGGCATATTTTAAGCCTATGTTTGTTGAGAAAAAGCTCTTTCCTATGCGCAGCAGACTATTAAGTCTGGTTTCGGATGACTCTAAGCTTTTTACAAATAATTTCATTAATTAATGTGGGTTTGGATGTCCAAGCATGCACTTCAGGATATGCATTTGATAGACAGCAAATGCAATCAAAGACCAATGGCTGCAAATAGTTCTTATCTTTCTTTGTCCTTGATGAAAATTTCCGACATTTACGCATTTATTAAAACTCCGCTTTCGCAAATGTTTAACCGTGAGTTATTGATTGAAAAACGATGAGGACAGGACCTTCACACTAAGAAAATGTGAGGGAAAATTTAAGCTTAAAATTTTACCTGGTTACCAGGACACGGGAAAACGCTGGATGAGGCGCTGGATGACGACCTGAGCGGCGACTTCAGAGACCTGATGAGGGGGCTGGTGGCTGGGGGGCGGGAGGAGGAGGGCCCCACCGACAGCGCCAGGGCCAGGAAGGATGCTCAGGTGCTCCTGAGGACGAAGCTTCTGTCTCAGTATTTGTTCCTTTATCGTAAACGACACTAATTTCGATACTGGAAACACTGAATCATTAGGTTTTTGCAAAAATGACAAATTTGTAATCTTTGAGAGTGTGATAGTATGTATTATTGCGCATCCAACCATGGACTAAACAGTTATCATGTGCATTCTTAAAAAGGTAGCACGAATTAAAACTGATTCACAACCCAGAAAATGACCAAGTATTACATAGTATTTATACAGGTACGTCATCACGAAAGGGAGATTTTGTAGAGTGTTGTAAGTTGGGTACCCCATCAATTGTGAAAAGGTCGTTAGTTTTGTTGAAAACAAATATTCAACTCCTTTACAACGAAAGAAACGGGAAGGAAACGTGCGGGAAAAGGAGCTTCAGATTCACAGTAATCTTTTATAAAGTAACCATAGTTGTTTTTCGGTTGGAACATGGCCTCTGCTAAAATATATCAACCGACGATTCCATAAATGCGCTTCAAGTCATATCTTCAGGTCTGGAGTACAAGGGAATTTTTGAATTTTTTATAAAGGCTCAGCTGGCATCCTGAATTTTCAAGCTGATTATTGCGGTGCTTCATCGTGTGGTGTGGACCTTGAATTCTTTACTCACAGCAGGTCTATGAATATGGTAGGTTTCGAATCTACAGTGTACGCGTCATTTTCAAATATGATGAATTTTAGTATATAATGTTGGGTGTTTAGGGTCTAATAAAATTGCATCAAATTCAACCGAAAGCGTTTGGAAAAATTCATCTAGAGTATTGGTGGGTTTTAGAGAAGGATGAAAACGAATTTCTGAAATAAGAAGATTTTCTTCATTTTCGTTAATAATGTTGGGTACATTATCCCTCAAATACATTGAATCAAAATTAAATTTAATGGCAAAATTAAAATTTCACAGGACCTGTACGATGCCGGAATAGGCACGAACGCTGGCTCCGACGAATCAGAGTTTATCGCCATCTTGAACAACCGCAGCTACGCTCAACTCGCGGTCACTTTCGACGAGTATCAGAACATCTCGCAGGAGTCCATTGAAGAAAGCATTGAGAAGGAGTTCAGCGGCGACCTAAAGGACGGTCTACTCTCCATCGGTGAGAATTAAACAACATGGAACCGGCTAGATCAGCGCTAGTTCTAAAAGCAGTTTCTAAATTGAGGAATTCGTTTGCTACTGAAGACGAATAGGCTGGAGGTGATTGTGGGACATGTAAGTCAAAATAAAATCTATGCAGCATGATGCAACGTTAACGAGAGAAACAAAATAGTTTCAGGTCTAGTCTTCCACGTGTGAAATACCGATGACTGTGCATCGCTTGAGACAAATTTAAGACGAATGACATGACAAACTTAAGAAAAATATTTGATATTTTACTAATTTTGAAACGTACATATTTTATTGGGTCTGAAGTTCAACATAACACAATTATTCTCGTTGTGGGATCCCTTCAGTTAGGACTTTCACTTGCTTTTAGTTTTTGTTGGTGAACGGTGGTCTCTCAGTTGAGCGAGTAAAGGATTTCTCCTAAGCGATCATCAAGGTTAGAGTAAGTCATACTGAGCACACAAATGACCACAAGAAGGAATTAGTTTTGTACGATTATTTAATTGGGCTTGGAACTGTATGTTATACTGTAGTCTGTCTCAGCGCATTTGCGTAGCAGAATATCCTGAGTCATGAAAACCTTGAAGAAATATTTTTGCAAGGCACTATTCTCAGCGTTTGGAAGTAGCAGTAATGGTGCGTAGACGTAATCTGTGGTGAAACCTCGATTGAGTGATTCGTTGTGTTGAGTGAACTCTGGTCACTACGCCAGCTTCGTTGAGGACTCTGGATCTCGGAAGCAAGCTTTGGCTGCAGGGTACATAGGTTAGCGAGAGTGTGGTTCGGCGCACACCAGGTTGCAGAGGTGCTGGTAGTTGAGACAAAAGTGCAGAGAGTGCGGAGGAGACTGACTAGAGACGTAGTGGCAGCGCTGTAGGTGCGTGCTTTGAGATTCCAGCTACATAAAATGGAGCTCTGGTAAATGATTACTTGATGAGGGAACGTTTGCGTAGAAGCGAATGTGTAAAAGTATTTGTCCAGTGGAGTGCTGATTTAGAAATTCTTGCCAGCTGTTAGGGTCGCTAAGACGAGGTGATGTTAAGCGCTGCTTGTTCTACTTTAAACTCGAGGTTGAGAATTTTGAATGGTGCTGTAGAATGAGGGCAGAGAGAAATAAGTCTCTAGGAGGTGCTGTCGCTGCGATGATTGCAGAGTGAAGAGTGAGAACTGAAGGCGAATCCCCTCGGGAGAGAGTACTTCATTTACAAGCCTCGCTTCAGAAGTGGTGAGCTGCGCAGTCTGGCCGTTATAAGAGCACGCTATTTGCTAGCTCGGTATACGGTATTTCTACTAGCAGTCGGCAATCAAATCTTAGTTCGGGCAATGCAGGAAAAATCGTCCTTGAGTCTAGGGGCGAGGCTATTGGTTCGCACACGGTTACAAGTCGACACGTGGTATTCGTACTGATGGTTTGAGGTTGGGTTATGGGGGCGAGTGACGCACTACACGGATATCCACGACATTTGGATCTAATTTCGTGTTATCATTCTCTCTTTTTTTCAAAGTAAGATGCTTTTTTTTATTTGAATGATTTTATCAGGCTTGTAAAGTAGTTATATGTCCTTCTCCACATTATCTCTAATCTGATGAGTATTTTCAATTACCTGTGCTCTATTTGTTTTCTATTCAATTTTTTATAGCTTGATCAATGTTGAATATCACTCAGAAATGCAAAAGGTGGAGTGCAGTTAACAGTTTTTTTCCCTTATAAAATGAGATTTACTCTTAAACATAATGAAAATACATTATTTTAGTACTAGTATTGACGTTGAAAGTAATTCTAAACGTAATTACTCAACATGCCTCATCAGCATTGTACTCCGAGTCCTCGTAAATAATAGTTTAAAATTTCAATAACCCAACATAAAAGTTTTCACATATGAGTTGAAGCTCTAACTGAAAAACGGCAATGCCGTTTGTGACGACGACGGTAAACTAAATAGCTTTTCTGTAACCCAATCTTGGGCTAAATAGTAATGATATTAATTTTCAAACGATATAAATATTCAAAGCTAAGGCAAAATTCGGTAAGGTACCTAGAAATGTTGAAAAAGTATCGTTGAATCTTACAAATTCGCAGCCAAACAAACATACGATGGTTTTCAGTGAAGCGAGTGAGAGATCCTCTGGGCTTCTACGCCGAGCGCTTGAACAACAGCATGTCTGGAGGGGGAACTGACGACAAAAGTCTTATCCGACTCCTGATTTCCCGATCCGAGGTGAGATGAGATGGACTTGTTCTGCACCACGACAGCCGATGCAATGTAGACTCAGAGGCGTGTAGGTACGGTTACCCCTGAGAAGCGCTAATTCCCTTGTGCACACACTGATGATGGATGTTACTCCCTTCCCCCGATGAAAGAATATCTTCGACCAAATAATTTCTCACAAAAAATATAAAAACTACGTAGCGAAACAGCGCACTAAATAGTAATGTGTAAAGGTCTACGTGTTAAATTCACCGATTCTTTATTGATACTTGGTGCATGGAGGACTGCCAGACATTAGCTCATATAATGCTTTCTTATATTATACGCTGTTTTATTACAGTGGAACATATTCCATAGTTTCATAATCTAGGACAAGAACCATTCAATATTTCTTCCCATGCAAGAAGATAATTTCCTTTTCGCATGTTGAACAGACCGATTTGGCCGAGATCAAGCCTCGCTACAAAGAAATGTTCGGCACCGAGCTGTACGACGACGTCAAGTCTGACACCAGCGGCGACTACCAGAAGTTGCTACTTGCCATCATTGGCAAATGAACCAAATGCTACCTGGAGCTTGGTCCACTAGCAAGTTGTGTGAACCAAAATCTAATGTCATTCAATGAGTGAGATGCACCAGCTAACCATTCTACGGTTTGTCATGTTTCTAGACAAGAAAGATTGTCGCTGTTTAAACTATTTATCTTATTTTGAAATCACGTTGTAACTTGTGAGGTTTATGTTGACATCAAGTATCACCAATTCATAGTCGTGTTTCAGTTAGATTCTTCTCATATTCTTTAATTTTCGATTTTTACTGAGTGAAATTCGAGTTTTAATGCTTTTTTGTTTTTGTTTGCAATGAAGGCAAATGAGCCAATTTGCAATATGTTCATCAGACAGTCGATGCTCAAATTATTTAAAAAAATCACGTCCCTGATAAATCATATCAATGTCATCATTGCATGTGGACAACCCACGTGGTAGACGGAATAGTTCACATACTTTCATTTCTCTGTGTAGCATGAACTGTGATCGTAGAAAAATTTTTTCCCATTTCATCAATATTCAACTACAGTGCAGAAAATGCAAATAAATTAAGGGAGCAGGTGAGGGCATGCTCCAATATATTCTCACAACTTGCAAAAAGTTATTTTTAAAGCTTGCCAAATGAAGGAAATGTGCTAAACCAGATGCTATTCTCCTTAAAGTAAGAGGTGCGTTGAGAGAAATAGCAAAATTTTAGTTTGAAAATGCCTAATTATTTCAATGGCTTCTTTATTATTTCGTATTCAGCACGTTAAATAAAAACAAATGGTCTCCACTGTACGAGATACGCGAACGTTGCATGGACAGGTTTCTTTCACATGAGAGAGAAGCTAACAACTCGACGTTCCTCTCATTCTGCATAAATGATTGATTCAAGGATTTTGACTATGAAACGGCAATCACAAACTGCCTGTCACAATCTTGAGCAAGTATCATACAGATCATACAGGATGAAATTAAAGTGTGCGCTGCATGAATATTGCAAAGGCTTTCACTGTCCCTACATATATTCAGGTAAGAAAACGCAACATAGCGAGTAATCATGTACTGAAACACCGAGCAGGCAATAACTAGGAACACTTAGAGTCAAAGGACTATCACAGGAAGTGGATGACACACGAGGCAACATATTAATCTAATCATGCATAAAAACGAACCTTCCTTCCAAAAACGTGTCTCCTCTTGTGGATGCAACTACAATACAAAATACAAAGTTCCAGAGCTAGGCAACCGCAGGTGACGACCAATCACCACGCAACCATGACACTGAAGGCTATTCTTTTCAATTCCCTAAGTTTTTTAACATTATATTTGAAGGCTGTATTGAGCGCTTGAGATTCAACCGTAGTCACGATTTTATGAAACTGTATAAATAAATATTTGTTTACGTTTAATTAGCAAAATTCCAGGATTTTCTGTTGATGTCATCCATGCTAGGTAGATTAGAGGAAAGCTTAAAAAAAAAAACATGTATCAAATGATACAGAAAAAACGGGCGTTTACCAAATTTGAGGTTATCGCACCTCATCAAAACCACGGATTGCACACAATGTGAAGTACAATAAGGTTGACTAAATGTCCGGCATTTTAAAATAAATGCGAGTCTGGATGGCGGGTATACGCGCAGTCGGAATGGTGTTCATATGCGTCTGAACATGGCCCCGGGAGTCTGGGCGAGTCTTGTATGGTTGAGTTTGGATATCATAGATGTACTTCTAGAAGTAGATGTGGTTCAAGTCTTTGCACCGTGCAGATGAGGGTTTCAGTTCAGGCATCACAGCACACCGCAGATCAGTAGTCACCATTGCACTCATATTCGTACGTACAGTACGAGCAGTTTAACGAAAGGTATCCTAGGTTGCGTTGCTCTCGTTTGAGTAGCAGTTAGCACGGCAATTTCCTTTCCCTCTTTCACACGCACCAAGCGAACCATCTAGTTTTCTTATGAAAGGATTAAAAAATTAAATTTTACTCTAAATTGTATGTCTGGAATGTACGTACATTGTGCGCCGTTTCACAAATTGAAAGTTTCACAGAAAAATTACAACATTTTTGAAGCTCAAGCCTGAAATAAAAGACACAAACTTAATTTCTGTTTCCACAACATCGAAATATTTATAGGAAAATGTTCGTGTACGCAATGAGAAAGAGATTCACAAATATCTTTACGTCTCTAGGATAAAAACTTTCTGCAAGTGGAATAGAACCCCTCGGATTTAAATTTACGAATACAGTTACATCACAAGTTCACTTGAGGCGAAAACGGAAGCTAACGTTGCTTAGATACCAGGATATTTAAAATCCTCTTGGTAATGAGGCTTCAATTAAGAACATTTCTATCATAATACATCGTTTTGAATTTAGGGTTTGTCGCTACTTGACAGTTGTCTCATATATGGCAACGTCTCTTCAGAGGAGAAATTAACCATACGTTCATCACAGTGCAAGTAAAGAACAGACCTCATACAAAAATCGGTGCTTCGATACGCTGGCCTAGAGAACGTGAAGTAATAAGAAAGAGTACAATAAAATATAGATAGGGTAAAATTAAATATAGAAAGGGTAAAATCAAATGTAACGCCAAAGCAATGCCCACCTAAACTAATGAAAGGCAAAATCAACAGCAGTCTTATACCAAAAGCGCTACTGACTCACCGGTGGGTAGCCAGAGATACTTGATCAGCGCACCATTCGTTGTGAAAACCCAGGGCAAACGCAATTTATTAGCACCGTATTCATTAAAACCCTTTAGCTCTCTTCTTCACTAGATGACTGAAATGAAGTCGGGTTACAATTAATTGAAGAGATATTTCAATTTAATTTTTAGGAGATGTTTCCCCAAAAACAATGGTGGAGCTTGAGCATCGGACGCAAGAAAGTAACTCACACTCAGTATGATGGAAGTTAGCCTAAAAACTACAGTAATGAACCCAATAGGAACCATACATGGACGGTACCCATGCAAATACCTACGCTATAAGAAGAAAACATTTCTAATACAACATTTTTCGAATATTTACCATTTATAACTTTAAAAGAAGAGATAACGATATAGAAACAAAAAGTACGGACACTCAACTGGAGCGTGACTCGTGTCAGCAACACAATACATGGATCTTTAGTCTCTGAAGCAATATTTTTGTAGATAATACTTTCAGAAAGGGAGCTATGTTTTGCAGCTGCTAACAGTGCTTTTAGGCTAATGATTCAGTCCTCGCGACGTTTAGTTAAGTCTACGGGCCGGCGGTCCTTATTACCTCGAACTATAAGTTGATAACAAAAAACTACCACAGAGAGGCTAGTTGAAAGAAAATGTATCCCCTTGAGAGGGCTAAAGGGGAAGAAAGAGTTGTAGAAACTACGCTCTAGCTGTGGGCAACGGGCAACGATGCGTTGCCCGTTGTTCGGGCAACGATGCGTCGACACGAATGGAAACGTTTCAACATCTCATCTACTGAAGCTGATTAATGTAAACTAAATACGAGGGTAGGAAAATACGAAACGTGTTCCATCTTTGAAAAATATTCAGGTACAAATATTGTCTTTAAAAGTTCCTCTAACTATTAGTTAGAGTTCAAGTTTAGTTGGTGGGCAACAATACGACGAACATCTCCTCATTTGAGATGCTGTAGCCAAGAATACTCGCCTATATTCAACAGTCAATTAATTGTTTATTTTTCTAGTACAGAGGTTCTAGAGCAATACGTTAAAGCAGCGCGAAAGCTCGACTGAGAAACGTACCTGTATACTCCGACACAAAATGTGCAGTAAGTCAAGTACTCTTTACCCATCGGTCTAAGCACTTGATTGATGAGAATTTTAATGCAACCTCCAGTCTAATATCTGTTTTGATAGAGGAAACAGACTTGTGCCTGGTAGAATTGGTACCAGGCTACGGATGGGAGGATCAATGTAAGGCACAAAGCGGCACACTCCTGGGGCCGCTCCAAAACCAAGATCACGACATTCCAGGCACAGGCAGGTTGCGATGAATTGGGAACAAATACAGCCGCTTGCCACCAGATTAAATGATAAACTCGAATTTATTGCGGCACCACAAAATCAGAGAGCAGAACACAGTAAAACGATGACTCTTATACGAATGCTGAATGAAAATCAAGTATTCGAGGCACTGGCAGACTTCTACGAACTGTGAACAAATACAGCCGCTTGCCAGCAGCTTAAATGGTGAACTCTAATTTATTGCAGCACCACACAACCAAAGAGAGTTCAGAACACAGTAAAAACGACGATTCTTATCCGAATTGAGAACTTAGTGTTTATCAAATGATCATACTGTATTGGCTAAAAAAGAAACTGTTAAATGCATCGCATAATAAACTAAGCTACTATACAAAAAAGTCCATAAAACTAAGGAGCACATCATTAAAGCTAAGAATACGCTAACTAACTAAATAAAAGTGTACACGTGATCGCAATACAAGAATTACTGAACGCAATGCGACGACCGCAACGAGATGAGATCTGTGGCCCTGACCACGGCGTCTGCAAGCCAGACATCACGTGGTCAGCCAACACAATGACGGGGCGACCCACGTGCGATTAATTAGGCAAGGAATGGTACTTAGCAGAACGCAAGAATGTTAATTTGTCAGCTAATCACTACGAGAGTTACCTCAATTTAACACATTGACTGTGATATGACCCCCCGGTGGGTCGTGCTTAGGTTTTTTCCTGCTGGAAAACGACCCATCGATTGGTCGTTAGAAAAAGTTTAAGCAATCTTTTGGCTGAAGAACTTCAGTTTAACTCATCACAGTCAAAGTGTTAATCCTCAAACCCTAACAAGCACATAATGAAGTACGCCGCTCTTAATAGAAACAGTTGTTCATAGTCCAGCCAGTACCCGAGGTAGTCATCTTATTTTCACCATCAAGGTCGAACAAGTAAATAGATCCTAAGTACAGTATACCATATATTTCAATATTATACTATAAAGCTCAACAGAGACCCGTGGCTTAGAATCAATTGGCAAATGGCCCGCAGAACTAACAAGGCAAAGAACGCCACAAATTTGCCGCCACAACGCGGCAGCAAATCTGTGCAGTGTTTGTGCAATATCATATCAAGTGTATACAAAATTTGTGCTCCATGTAGCGCTCATAGTGATGCTACCGGTCGGTCCCTTACATTTAATATTATGAGCTTCTCACCAAAATCTAACCTGTATAAATTTAGGTGAAAATATCAGTTTATAGAGAGCCGTTTACGTACTATTTTGATAAGTTCTAGTGCGATAAAATGGTAAAAATTTCGTTGCAGCAACTCTGAACCTTAAAGCTATTTTCCAATTGAAGTAACACTAAAGCAGCAAATTTTTTACATTGATAAGAAAAGTTGAAGAAATCAAAATTCGCAAGAGAAAGTGAGAGTACATGTTTATGAACTGCAGAAATGACTGCAGCACATCAGGCTTGAGATGAATCAAAGAAACAAACATTAAAGCCTCAAAGAAATCGTAACTTCATCTCAATAAAGAATGAAAGGAGATGCATAGAAAATATTGTGAAACAAAGAACAGTTGGTGATTTATCCAGCGTTGCGTACAGAAAGACTTACTGTAATACAGCTACCACGTATAGAAGAAAGCACGGAAGATTCAGAAGAGTTTCGTAGCCAGGCACAATCATTGATCACAGCATGCATAGAACAGAGCCAAGGCAACACACCGGGCGCATCGCAGTTGCCCCATGCAATCATGCGCACACAGAAGCGTCTTTAAGTAGTTAAACGTAAAGTTATTTGAAGTTTAAACAACATGTCAAGTATTGGGATGACAGTGTACCTTACCGCGCCGAGCCTGTATCTCGAGTTTATGAAGCAATTTAAAGTCTCCTTAATTAAAGGAACTGACCCAGTATTTCGTAGATGACATCAATGTCAATTATTTTCCTGAGTTTCTGTACCTTGAATTTTGAAAGCCCTTCGTGTCTTCAAAACATGCCACGAATGTAGACAAAATCGAAAATACCCATTTTACACACCAGTGTAGAATATTTCGAGGAAGGTAAAGTTTATAGTTCAGCCAACGGAAACAATTTTACAAAATTGTAGCACGAAGATTTCAACGGCTCAAAAAGGCAATTGGGGATGGATGTCGCGCCACAGAGAACTCTTTCTAAATAATCCTGATTTTGAAGGGTTCATGAAGTATACATGCAGATTAAATTACAAAATTAACTTCCTAGCGAGCTCATGCTAAAAGTATAACATGCATTCGATCTTTTCTCCAACATGCGAGAAAAAGTATCAGCAAAGGCTCGTGCAGCAAAGACACATCAGGCGACACATTTTTCAAACAATTTACGTCAATGTAGCGATATCAAGTTCATCTGTTGAATTGGCCATGCAACATACAGGCCAAAATAATTTTTCTGATCAAAATCCTCACTCTAATTTTCATGTGGATAAGTTCAAGCTTGATAGCTAGAAACGACAGCTTGTAGCTTAGCCAAATCGACAGAAGAACTCACACTGCCTGGTGTTCTGCTACAACGACCGAAAAATCTAACTCCCGTACAAAATGAGGTTTAATTTGCGTTTCAATTCTGTGCAGTGGCTGTTTAGGGTGGAGATGCGTAACGTGGGGACACAGGACCTCGACGTAGAGCACCACATGCGACCTCATCTGCCAGACCCCACTAACGAGAAATGTTTGTACAAAACATGCACCATAGTCAAAGAAGAATGCTCTGAAGCACCATGCAGAATAAACTGCAGGGGAGATTCTGCACCGGACTTTCTAAAATGTAACTCTTTATCGGTCAATGAAATTTTGTTTCCTATTTGACGTCCGCATTTTTTTAGTGTATGAAATGTAGATAACTTGCGTTATTTCTAATCTTTTACCAGAAAAATTCAGTGTTGTGGACTGAGCTATTTGAACAAAATTCAAGTTTTCCCAAAAATGTTTACTTTCCCTTTCTTCGTACATCAAACGCCTTAGATTTGAGGCCGGATTTAGATTGAAGAATTAATCAAGCATTCCGAGAAGCTGCTGTTATGCTTCAAATAGAAAGAAAACTCGGGCTAACATCACACCTTATAGATGAAACTGATGAACTGTTTTAGAACATGTTAAGAAATGGAGAGCTACCAACAAATGCAATCTATTATAAAAGTGGAAAGAAAAACAGTGAGATGTTAGATCTCTCTCACTGGCAGCAACTGCCGAAGCTGTCAAAGAAATTAAAAGCCCTGTAATTAGTCAGGATTCGCTCAGCATGAGTCACCAGTGGTTCAACTACTTCTAAACCTACAGTCGTTTAGTAACTGAGAAATAGTTTTTAATAATCCAGACCAGATGCTGACAAAATCCCATACAGAATTTACCGAGAAAGTGGTGTTCATCGAAGTGCTATCATTGACAGTCAGGCAATAGAAAGGAAAACTGGACTAAACTCATGAAAACATTCAAACGAAATCTATCTATCCAAGACTGATGATGATGTTTAAAAGCCTTTGTCTAAGAACGTTGCGTCTTAAGCACAGTTCTTTTACAGAAGGCTCGTCTTTGTTCAACCTCAAAACAGTTCGTTGATAATGCGTTGGCTAAATTTACAAAGGAATGTTTCACTACCAGTATTGAGTGATTTCTAGACTCCATTTTGGACCCATCACTGTGCCTCAACAAATACGGAAAACATGTCACACCTTCAAACTGAGTTCGAAATTAACTCAAACATTCACACTCACGAAGAAACGTCCGTTGGATTCGTGCATATACGATTTGATCAGAATATCTAAAATGCCAAATTTTATAATCTTGTTAGGAAACAAACATTTGTTGAAGGGAAGGGCGAGAGAGTTAATTCTGTAAAGAATCCAGTTTTCCTTCACGTAAGAATATGGAAAATTCGTGAACGCAAGTCAGGCGTAAAAGTAAAGTCCAACGAGGGAGCATCATGCTCTATTTCAATGTAAGAATACCATAATTACGGAAATATTACTCGTGAATGAAACACCAAGAGTTAGTCTCAGTACGACCATCAATCAGCAACAGAGGAAGTGAAAGAGTGGAGAGACGAGTTGGAATAAGCCAGAACCAAACAAGGCCGTATTGAATGCAAAAACAAAGGAAGCACCCATGAAAATTACAATAAAGTGCATTAACGTTATAAATGAAGTGGTGATTCATATCAGGACAAGAAAAGTTATTCAGATTGAAAACTCAAGTCAAAAAAATATATTTAAATCTAAAGTGACGTATGCACACACACAGAGCACCATAATGAGTCAATGGAAGTGAAATCGTAAAAAAGTTATCTGAAATATATCATACGTTTAGTATGTTCAAAATAAATCCTTAAGGCTATTACTTTAAAGCTTTATACGTCGATTCTCCTTTAAATCAAACCAAGGACAGAAAATATATCGAGTCCGAATATCTCATATAACTTGAACACAGATAGGAGAGCTTGCGACACCAATATAAAGGAAGCAAGAACACGGGACGAGGTGGCGGCGTTACAGCCACTCTTGATGTACGACTGCGCGCACAGACACACAGCGCGGGATTAATTGCAGCGGTATATAAGCATGCAACATTTAATATAGGAGATATATGAACACATAGAACCGCCCTTCGTTAAGCGTACTCAGTTAAAATGACAGGTATTATACTTTAGGTTTTGTTTTCGATGGATTTGAACACTCAGAGGTTTGTGAATGAGTTTCTTTGCATGAAAAATTTCTAAATGTATATTATCATTAACCTAATGCTTGTGACAATGCTAAGGATGCATTTAATCGATGGTTAGGGCGCTCACGACGTCGTGCACCGCGCACATCTTTGTATTCACCCCTAAAGATGTTCACTGATACAACAAAAAAAGGTATTCATTATGAACAGCCCAACAACGTTCAACAGATGATGTCGTTAAAAGCGCTTAGAAGAATTGCCTCCATAGCGAAGCGAAGTGAGGCAGAGTAGCGCTATGGCGTCGGTAAATATCAGGCTAATGAACACAGGATCAAAACATGCTACAAAACAGAAAGCATCCAGTAAATCTTAGACATCACAAAAACATTCAAAAATGCCGAAAGTTTTACGCCTGTAGAGTCACGAGGAAACAAAAACAACCTGTACTTAAATGAAAAAAGGAATGCTAAAGTAAGCTGGCATGTAAGTAACCCGGTAAAGCCACTTTTATAAATGCCGTGTATGCGTCATATGAATACACGGAAAGTCCGCAAAAATTGCCGCGGATCTACAACTTTCTCACTGATTGAAGAGCAGTCTATCGCGCAGCAACCAAAACCAAAGAAATTTAGCGCCCTGCTCTTGAGATTGATATAAAAATCTAATCTGACACTTTTACCCCCTATTTTGAGGGTTACAGATTGTGTCGTAATTTGAAGAAGCAACCGAGTGCTAGGTTCATGATCCAACACTATTTAATCCTACACCACAATATAAACTTTGCCAGAAAGAACTCTTTATGAATAATTTATTTAATAATTTAACGGACTTTAGTAGGACGGTAGAGCAGTCATAGCTAAAGGTAAGCGTATAGATTGACCACAATTGGCAAATGCAAAAACAAACAAAATTTTTGGAACTATAGCCACCTAAGATGAAAAGCCGACAGACGCAACAACGAGGCTGTCAAACTGCAATTTCTCAAGAGCATTTCTCCCTTTAGTCCTCTTTAAACTTGTTTTCCTTGTGAAGGATCTTCATGAGATCCTTGCTCATGAAGTACGGCTTCTCCGGGGACCCGTCATTCCTTTCGGAGTCCTCGAGGAAGCAGAGGAAGAGGGTGTCCACACCCATCTCATAGACGGAGAAGAAGGCGCTGCTGATGAAGTAGGTTACGATGGTGATGAGGATGACAGGCGTGAGGTAGTAGTTGGTGTGGGGGAGTTCCTCTCTCACTCCCGGGATTTCGCCGCTGAACACGAAGAATGCTAAGATACCAATGCTGCCCGTGACCACCATTTTGCCAATGAACAGCAGGAAGTCAGTCACCTGAAGACACAATGTGATATGGTAAACTGCACCACGATGTTAGTAGTTAGGATTGAACATTTTGTGCCCATATACAGGCACAAGGGAAAATTATGAACACGTTCTAGTGCTAGTATTGGTGTAATTTTAAAGAGCACTACAGTTTTAGGAAAGAGTATGTCAACTTTAATTAATTAACAAGGTTCAACACATACATCGATCCTCAGTGAATCTCACTGCTACCCAGTTCAATAAAAAAGCTATCCAACTATCAATAAAAAAAGTCCCACTTAGATGCAAAAAATTGAACACTTCCAAGATACGTAGTTTTAACTAAGAGCTAAGTTCAACTAATAATTGCACTTTAAAAAATTAGAAAAACACCTTGCCAAGAGCTAAAATCTCCAGCAGTTCCAATTAAGAAAGCAATATTACCAGGTTCCAGTGCTAAGAATTTGCTAGAAAATGCAGCGCACACAATATGAAGACGAATTTTTTTCTTCAAAATTACGACCCAAAATGATTTTCCATTAAGAAAGCTATGGTACTTATGTTGAACGATTGGATCGCAATTCACTCTAAACAGCACCTTGTCCAGGACGACCACCCGAGCGATGTTACGCATGAGGAGAGAGAAGCTGTTCTTAGCTGAGGAGCAGAAGTTCTTGCCGTAGATGGCGCAGTAAACGTAGGCGTTCCTGCAGCACGAGGAAGGAGGAGTTAGGCTTTGTGCATTGTGCTCTACATCAGCCGGAGCCGCGTCAGGTCGCCACCGCAGACAGAGATAGGATTCTTGGTTATTTCCTCAACTTCAACATAATGGATCAAAATTTCCTTGTGAAAACTTCATCATTGTTGGTTATTTTCTCATCTTCAACTTGCTGAGTCAGAAGGTTTAAAAAAAGGCTCAATTCAAGATAACCCTGCTTCTGATATAAGTATGATGTAGTAGTATTAGCATTAATTTGCTAGCGCTTCAGTAATATAAGTTTGAAATTATGAGATAAAGTTAGTCTTTGGTTCTCCTTCCACCACGGGGGTACTGAGATTGTGTCTACTCACCCCAGCAACAACAGACGATGAACGCACAAACCAACCTCCTTAATACATGCTAACAAAATTTGGACTAGAATATCTGAAACTAAGCTCGACAGAGTCGGAAAAACGCTACTGCATCAGCTCCACTGGAGGCTGCTGAAGATTCTGGAAATGTTCTCAAGGAACACCAACCGTATTTTTATCAACAGAATAACGCACTAACATCCGTTCTATTGATAATAAAATTAACATCTGTTCATTTTGATACTAGTACATTTGCATTATATACCTGACTAGGTGTAATTGAGAAACAGATATATTTAATTATTAACCAAAATTCACTTCAAATTTGTTCATCTCCAGATAGATTATCACGCCCCGTAACTTATGTGGCCCGCAACGGGAATGTTGCAGACCGTCAGATTCCAAGTTTACCCTTGAGGCTTACATGCAACTATGTACAGGCTTCAAGAAAATTTATTTTTCAAAATCGTTTAACTTCGGATGCGTAACAATGCTAAAGTGCACCTTATAGCCTCATGATCTAGCTTCAGGGCATTTCTCAATATTTTCAGCACTATGTTAATTCTAAATAAATAACTTACACATTTTTCTAAATTCAAGACATAGGTCTAATGCTCCTTATTCATTTGCATACATAAAATGCATCAAGAGATCGTAACAAATTTGACAATAGGATTCCTGGTTCATTTGCAGACGACCTGCGGAAAAACTCGCGAGATTATTGGATTAGATAAGTTAGCTAAAGACTCCCTGACCACTACTACAGTGTTTCATAGAGAAGAAGGGATGAAGGCATCACTTAGTATGGAGTTTAGGAAACGGGGAATCCACGTACAATGTGTGTTCCCACACGAGATCCCCTGCGCTCAGAAACAGCAGGTTAGAAAGTAAGCCTATGAAACAGGATAAAAATTGAAAAAGAAAGGAGTAGATGCTGAAAAACAGAAAGAAAGTGAAGCGGAAATTTCTATTTACTCTACTCTAGTTCTACAAAAGGGAGGTCTACCTAATCCTCAGCTTGGAACCTCACATCTTTCTCCAGGAGCGCCAATAGCTGTAGTTACAATAACTGTATACCCTGAGAAGCAAGCTTGAGAGAGCAAAACAACAAAATAATGCTCACTCAGATGCATACTTGAGTTAACTGTGTTCTCACCTGTTGACAAACTTGAGGAACTTCTCGAGGCAGTAGAGGCAGCAACGGCAGCAGCACATAAGGCACTTGACTACGATGTTGTCCGTCTTTTCACGCACTTTCTTGTCAATGTACTCGAAGATGAGACGAATCATGCGTACGATAGCAATGATCAGCGAACCAAATGCCAGCGTGCCGATGTGGTACCTGCAATCATAATACAGGGTTGCCACAGAGTTTGAAAAATTTTATACAAGGACAATTCAAGGATATTTCAAGGACAAATATTTGAAATGCAAGGACATTTTTTAGGGGTTTTAAATAAAAATTCTGTTTTTTAAAATGATAACCCCTACCATATTGCCGGATGAACAAAAATCTCAACTATTTACTTTGCTGTTCAGAATTAAAATATCATCAAAATTTATAAATAAAATTTTTGTAGGGTAAATAAAAATAAACCTATTCATGAATTTTAAATATGTGAAAATAACCATAGTAAGATCTTTGTTTGG
>JACJUY010001513.1:142790-156015 GCA_014220935.1 Platorchestia sp. MABIK | reverse complement strand
TACATGAATAAATGCTTGCAGCTTAGACAGTGTCAGCTTATCATTCACAGCTTTGCTGTGAATGATAAGCACAGCTTTTGCTGTGAATGATTAACATTTACTAAAGCATTAACACTAAACAGTCACTGCGAATTAAATCAATACTACAAAACAGAACTTAAGAAAGAAAATAGCTGGGATGTGGGGGAATGCTATTACTTTATCCCCAAACAAGAGTGAATCTCTTATTCTCTGCACAGAATTGGTCATATAGCTAGCTAACAAATTAATGTTTTCACAGAATACATAGAACTTATAAATAAGGGCACAACAAGGACACAGATGAAATTTCACAAGGACGTGGCAAGGACAGAAATTGATTTCTACAAGGACATGGCAAGGACATTTCATTTTACAAGGACATTTTCATTTATACAAGGACAATTCAAGGATTTGGCAAGGATGTGGCAACCCAGTAATAAAGCTTTTCATTAACACCTGTCAAACTCGGATAATTGCGTTTACTCGGATAATTGCGTTTACTCGGATAATTGCGGTTGTTTGGCTGTTGCTGTCCACACTAACGTTTCAGTTATAACATGAAGTATAATTTGAAATTCCCAAATTCTGTCTCACAGATTTTATGTCACAAATTAACATTTCATAACGAAGTTTTTCAAACATTGGCTAAATAAACATCACACCAAACATATGTTTGGTGTTATGTTTAGGTGGCCTAGTGGATAGAAGCTTAGTGCTTAGGTGGCCTAGTGGATAGAAGCTTAGTGCTTAGGTGGTCTAGTGGATAGAAGCTTAGTGCTTAGGTGGTCTAGTGGAAATCAACTGCTCAGCATTTGGGGTGTCTTGGGAATATAAAATACGGCTCACACCTAAGTACGGGAAAAAACACAAAGAAACGTGCAATATCGAGACAGAAGCAAGTGATGGAATGGGATCAAGATGAATGAAAAATTAGAGGTGGAGCAGACATATGGAGAACATAAAGCACTTTTAATGAAAGATGGAGAGAGAGAAAAACAGAAAAGTAAGCTGCAAATAATGGCATTTAGTGCAGCAGTGGGAACATAAAAGAAGGTAAGTTGAATAGTACAAACATTGGCCATATTTCAAGATGAGTAGAAAAGTAGCACTGCTTCACGTAGATAATAGGTGATGATGTTGGACAATTATTTGTGGGCGCCATAACTAGAACTCGCTGTTACTTCTGAGCAAAAGTAAAACTCATGAAGTGTAACAATAAAAAGCTAAGCATAAAACTAAGGGCAAAGGTTGATGAAGACAAGCAGAGTTACCTTGACACAAAATTCATAAAAACCTTTCGGAAAGAGAAGTCAATGACCAAGAAATATGATATTCACAAAAATTAGGCGCAAATCAAGCATAACCCAGAGCAAACATTACCGCAGGGTGCGCCCGAGGCTGTAGGTGACAGGCAGCATGGGCAGGTCCTTGTTCTTGTCGAAGGCCCAGTACCAAGAAGAGAAGGCTCCCGCCAGCACCATCTCGCCCAGGGCCGAGATGAAGAAGAGGCACCAGAACAGGGCGAACACGTTGTAGATCTGCGCACCAACCACACCTAAGTCGACACTTCACAACAACGGGTAATGGCGCACCAACCAAACCTGAGTAATACTTCACAACACCGGATAATGGTAAATGATAAATATCCAACATTTTGGAGTAGATTGTCTGTGGTGTCAGAACCGCAAATGCAGGCCTACTGACTTCTAACAGGTATTATTAATTAGACGCTTTAGTGTTCTAGGAGTTTGAAAAATATGAAGGGTTGAAAAGCAAGGGTGTTCTTTAACCCTTTGTGTACCAAAATTCTGTAAGTTTCAGGAAAAGTTTATAGGGATAAGTATTGTTAGTACTCTGAAATATTAGTGAAATTGCCCTAGCATGGGTGTTTTCTGCTTAGGCAAGTCAATTAGATGTTAGTTCCATTTCCCTAACCACAACAAAGGCATTCCGAAGAGAGGAAGAAGGAAGACACCATTGAGTTCAAGGAACGCGGAATGCATGTCCAAGGTGCACAGAAATAGTTAGTTGGGAAGTAAGTTCAAGAAAAAAAAAAGTTGAAGAAAAAAGTAGCAGTCACTGAAATACAGGAGAGCAGTGAACCGAAAAATATGGCCCATGGCAAAATGAACATCTATTCCACCTCAACATTAGGAATGTCTTCCTAACCTTTAGCTTAAGACCTCACATATTCCTCCCAGGAACGTGAAACGCTCATGCAAATGTAAATATGTACGAATCGTTAGCCAAAAAAGTGCAAGTATAAAATTACTTACAAACCTAATGAACATAAATCATTGCCTCGATGATGAGAGTGAGATACTGAAGATTAGATTAAATTAGATGTTAGTTTAAGCCTCCCTAACTGCTAAAAAAAGCATTCCCAAGAGAGCAAGGCACCATTGAGTACAAGGGAACGCGAATCTAGGGAGAAGGGGCAAAGAAATGGTGAGTTACAGAAGAAGTTTATGGCAAAAGATAAAAGTTGAACAATAAAGTAGAAAAACAGGATAGCAGTGAAGTGGAAAAAAGGTGGTCCTTAACATAACAAAAACATTTTATTTAAACAAAAAGCTTACCTAACTCATCTCGCGCCCCCACACCATTTGTCACCTGGGAGCGCTAATTCCCATAGATTCAATAGTTGTATCCCCCTGAGGAGAAGTAGCACAAATAACTAGCTGTCCCAAAGTAGCACAAATACAATAAGTAACAGTCACAAATAACTAAGAATCACACAAATGACAGTCACCACTGGAGGAGCAGAACGCACCTGGAGCCTGGGGATGTGAGGGTCGACGTAGTACTCCTTGAACTGACACTTGGCGGTGGCGCAGGTGTTGCTCGAGTTGAACTGGCCAGGGTCACACTCCGCGCCCTCCTGTGACAGGGAGGCACGTGGTCATCGCAATTTTGTTGGGCCTTTGTGTGTCGAGCGGAGGCTGGCTTTTGCACACAACTATTGTGTTGTCCGGAAAATTTGTGCAGATTTTTAGTAGTTCATCTTTTGACTTATTTTAGAACATGACCAAGTCCACTAAATAGGATTTGATTACACCTCCCATTCAGAGCACAATTTCAAGTTTTCTTCTTCTTGAAGAAGGTTCAAGATTCTATACTCTCGCGTCAATTCTATAACCTAATGGATGATAGAAAATTAATCTTCGGCAATTGATGCTTTTTTTACGTCCATAAAGGAAAAATGCCTCACAAACCCTAGAAATGTGCAAAGTTGACGGTGATAATTTTACATGCAAAAGAACTGCACAGAAGTGGTTTGCAATGATGCGAGCTTGAGGTAGTAGCTTTACTGAAAAAGAGCAATCAGGCAGACCATCTTCTACAGATGATGACCAAATCAAGTCATTAATCGAAAATAACTCCCGAGAATTGGCAGGAAGCCGCAAACTATTGAAATGCGCCGTTCATGAGAACCTGCTCAGGAGACAAAATTTCTGCAGCTGGACTGGGATGCGTTGTTTCATCTTCCATATACATTGGAGATTGCTCCTTCAAATATCTCCTCATTAAGGGCTTAGCAGAATAATAATAAATAAAAATTCAGACTCCTTGGATGACTCTAAAAAAATATTTTGATGAATTATTTGCCCTGAAACTACAGCAATTCTGGGAAGAGGATATTTCAAGTTGAAGGAAAGATGGAGATGCATTGTACAACAAAAGGATTTATATTTGGTTGATTAAAAATGTAATGGCTTATATTTATTGACCTTTTCCCTTCCTTTAAAAATTGGCACGATCTTTCCAGACAACCCGATACATGTATCTATTCATGTCTCCACAACTGTGAAGAGTGGTTTAGATAAAACTATTTTTTTTTTTTACTTAAGGTTAGTAAGAACAATTTGGTTTCTGTATGCATTCAAGGCTCTGTTGCACTGGGTCAAACGTCTTACTAAATGCAGATGTGAAATTTTACCAGGAGACTACTCCTGATAGCAGTAAAGTCGGTAGTAACTGTAAGGCGGCCTAGCTAACAAGTCTAAAGCTAACCCTGTCTCCGGCAACTACGTGATCTATGTTCCAGACTTTTCATTTAAGTTTACAGTCCAAGCCAGCTGCAAATCGCTGCTTACGGCATAAAAGATTATTCCATTGGTCAGAAGATGTGCTTGTGTGCCCATCTTCTACAGTCCGTTAGTATGCCTTTCACAGCCTTATTTAACACAGTATTTTTCTGCTTTCTATTTCAATTTTTTTCTTGTTCAATAATTTCTAACTTTATCACATTCATCATTGGGATAAGCATAATAACTGTTAACTCTGTAGGTACGAGTAGAGCAGACTCCATTGCCAGCAGAATTGGATCACTCCCAACTCGTACCTGCTTACATTTGAGTTGGGCAGATCCAATTGTCAGCAGAGTTGGATCACTCCCAACTCGTACCTGCTTACATTTGAGTTGGGCAGATTCAATTGTCAGCAGAGTTGGATCACTGCCAGCTCGTACCTGCTAGATCTACCATAACAGTAAACACGCTGGGCGACAACAGCTAACCTCTAGCCCAGCGCAGCAGCCGGTGGTAGCGCAAGTGACGGTGTACTGCGGCCTGCCTGCACTGGCGAGGTACACGGCGATCACGCAGAACACGGAGATGGTCACCACCTGGAGGAGGTACGGCAGCACCGGCAGCAGCAGCGTCGACATCATGTCTCCTACAGCCCTGCAAACACAAGTGCGGTTACACACCATATTGAATTGGAGATGGTTAACCCTTCTAACGTAGCATGTAAATTACGGTAAATTGCTAGTGCTTCACAGCACAAAGCGTAACATGAAAAATTTGAGCTGGACTTTCACTGTATTTGGTTGAACTGTTACAAGTGCAGTGACACACTATATTGAATTGGAGATGGTTAATCCTTTTAACATAGCATGTAAAGTAAGGTAAATCGTTTTATGCTTCACAACATAAAACGTAACAAGAAAGTCAAGATTTGAGCTGGAATTTCACTGCATTTGGTTGAACTAATGCACTCAAATGCGGTGAATACGTCTATTTTGAACGCAAAGAATGACTCGCACTCAAAGCTGGATGCCTACTACTAGCTGAAATTTCATCCAATAGACACCCCAAAAAATTAAGCAATGTAAATTTAGTGAGGTACAACATGAGAGGACAATACATTCGGTACTATTTACTTTGCACTCTCACCATGTTATTAGAGAGGCCTACAATCAGTAGCAACAACCTACAAACACGACGATTACATCTTCATATGCCCTATAAGTTAACACGTTTGTACGGTTGATTTAGTTAGGTCAGAAGTAGTATAACTGAAAAGCGGTCTTTACTGTTCGATTATACTTCTATCCTTTCTGGAAAGCGTGATAAATAAAGTTGCACTATAAAATTTTAACTTCTACACTATAATTTATTTCAAATGAAGGTAGTGAAACAATTGAAATGCTATATATTTATAACGGTACATAAACGAACAATTTACCTAGTGGTACTCGCATGTAATATGTAATCAATGTGTTAAGGGAATTACATACTGAATTTATCTACCTTTACTATTCTACTGCTCAGCTGTGCTACTTTGTGTTTCAAATTATGTAGGAAAAAGTTACAGTGCAAAGCATGATCCAACCAAAGCTGCAGTGTTGATAAATCCCGTTCTCAAAAATATTTCAGTTCTGTGCACGATCTCGAAACATCCACAGGTGCGCCTTCACAACACTGCCTCTTTTGTTATATTTATTAACTCCACTATCCAATAAAACTTTTAGACACTTTCAATTAATATTATAACTTCTAACATAGTCACTGTAACAACACGTTGCTTTCATTTTCTTCAAACACCAAGGCCATCACAACATTTTACTCTATCTTTCATAAATTAAACGTAATTTTTTTCCTTCAAAGCAATTACTCTCACTGATTGTGCCAATTGAATCAAGCTTTTCTGAAATCCTCATCTCTTTAAGATGCTACTATACCTTTCTTAATGGCTATTTAGAGTCACAAAGGAACTGTGATAAAAATACTTCATTTCCTTTTTTGACGGAGTGACTCGTTCTATCTCTAATTGAGAGCGGTTATGGTGACTCCTTCTCTATCCTCCATCTCACTCAATCACTATTTAAAACTCTACAATTTTTCACTTTAAGTGATGTCACAAATACATAGTGATCAATCTTCATTCCCTGGCTGCGCCTTAATTCATTTCATTTAACAACTTTCTCCTAAATTTTATGATGCTGAGACACATCTGTTAAGCTATTTTGTTTCACCAGTCTTCTTGTGCCGCCAAGGCCTGCACCAATTGCTTCCACGAGATGTCTTTTGAACTATTATTATATAAAAACAACAAGAAAATTAGTAAGGAGAGGAATCACATTAGATTAAATGTTAGTTCAAACCTCCCTGACAGCAACACTGGCATTCCAAAGAGAGAAAGAAAGAAGGCACTATTTAGTATGAACTTGAGGAAACGTGGAATCTATAGAAACAGCAAGTTGAGAGTGAAGTTCATAAAATAATATAAAAGTTGAAAAAAGTAGTAGGTGCAGAAAAAAAGACAGCAGTGAACAGAAGAAAGATGGTTCGTAACAAAACAAAAACCTATTTTATTGCATCAAAAAGAAGGCCTACCCAACTTTCAGCTTGGGACCTCACAAATTCCTACTGGGAGTGCAAATTCCCATAGATATAATGGCTGTCTCCCCCTGAGGGGAAGGAGAAGAATCAACATTACGGAAAGCAGGCAGGCCAAGACTCACTTGCTGGCCTGACCAATGAGAGCAACAGCAATGTTGATGCGCTTCCTGAGGATGATGAGCAGCAGCACGCACACGATGAGCAGCGTCAGGAACACAAAGAACAGGAAGAGCCACGTGCTCGCCAGCTCTGAGTACTTGCTGAACTGATCACTGAACTCCCTCTGAATGAATGAAGACTCTGCACTGCTGCTGCTGCTGCTCTTGGTGCTCGCATCTCCGTTGGTGGAGTTCATGGCACGAGATCGCAGGTGGAGGTACTTGTCCATTGAGTAGTAGCAAGCTGTGAGTAGTCACGAATGAATTTATATTACATCAAAGTTGAACTTCTGCTCTAGACCACTGGTTTCCTTAACACTTCGACTGCAATTGGTTAACCTGAAGTTCAATATTCAACTCAATTTAAAATCAGTTGTGATAAGGAATTTTGAAAATAGCAAACATTAACTGAATAGGGCCTTCATTTAGCTTTAATCAAGTTTTTATGGAAGTTGAGTTTGAGACTACTGGTCGGTCAGCAGCATAATGAAAATCCTCTCCTAGTTGCGGGTCTAAGTGTTAAGGTACCTTATATTTGCAAGGACAGATGCCATCAACATTTTCCTTGGTGCATGGCTCAGGAATTCCCTACATGACTTAGGAGGGCTAGGTCCCCAAGATATGCTGAAAATCTCTCTTCAGCACAACCCCCTGGGAGAATTGTCTAAATATTTGACTCATAATCAAAGAGACCATTCAACAAGTATCAGTATCATCCTGACAAAAAAAATAATCATATTGTATAATACTCGTATTACAGAATTTGCATGTGCGATTTGTGTAGCAACATTCCATCTTTTTCCACAAAAGAAAAAAAAACAGAGAAAAGAAAATATCATAGAAATAACTATGCAGGTTAAACTGAGCTCTCAGAAATTTCTCGTAATAGAGGTTAGATTATAAGTTACTTCAACCTTCCTTAACAACAACAAAGGTGTTCCTAAGAGAGTAAGGAAGGAGGGAGGCACTATTTAATATGAAATCAAGAGAACAAGAGAATCTATGAATAAAGCAGGTCTCCACATTCTCTGTATACCAACAGAAAGATTGAACTAAATTTATGTCAAGAAATAAAAGTTGATGAATAAGTGCTAAAAAAAAGACAATAGATTAGAAGCTAAAGCCAGTTCCTGATAAACTGCTGAGAAATTCTTAGATCAGTAAATAAATGTCAAAAAAACTATAGATACAGATGGCAACAAATGACACCCTGAAGAACCACAGGCTACACACAAATTTCCAGGGATATTCAACTTGCTAAAATAGGCATTCACCAAACTAGGCACTCACCAAAGCCACAAATACCAACAAAGGCAATCATGGAGAACCAGATGAGCACTTTAGAGATGAAGCGCAGCAGGAAGATCCAGACGAGGGAGACGGCCATAGCCAGCACACAGAAGCCGAGGATCAGGTGCCATGTGGCCTTGACGTCCTCAAATGCTCCCTCTGCCACCTGCACAACGTCGTACCAACCACGGCTCCCAGATTTGCTTTTTTTAACCCTTTGCTCCCAACACTCAAAAAGTTAAGGGAAAAGTTTTCTAAAATAATTGCAGTCATTACCCTGAAATATCAGTAACATTGCCTTAGCATGTTTTCTTACAGTATTAGCAGGGGCTTACTTCCTTCCTAAATTGAAAAGAATTAAGCTTTAAAAATGTATGCTTTGGTGCCAACAAAATGGTAGAAAAATCTGAGAAAAAATGTCAATTTAGTTTTTGCTTAATTTTATCTGTAAACACATGTATGTATGAAAAACTTGCTGAAGTTAAATAAAAAAGGTATTAAATGTATTGCATAGACCATGAAGCTTACACAGAGTGGATATCAACAGCAAATTGCACGTGTCAAACTTTTGGAATGTCTAAAAACATAGTTGCAGGAATACTATTAATTACCCTGATTTTGTCATTTAGTTCAAATTATTTTCCTTCTAGTTGAATTACCTTAAAATTTTGTAAATTTACCTAAACTGGAAGCACTAGCCATCTGGGCACTTCAGTTCCCATCAGGAAGCAAAGGGTTAAAGCTAAAAATTCCCATACTTGGCTTTATTTCCAGTGAATTTGGGTCATAAGGTCACTCAACAAATGTAACCTTATTTGAAATAAAAGGTCTGAAACATAACTTGGCCAATTTGAAACTTAAGAATTATGGCTAAAAAATGGTCAGCTCATAACACTGATGCCTACCACACCTAGCTTTGATTCCTAGTTAAGTAAACTGAAACATATCACTAATATTATTATAAAATGATCCTTCATTATGTTTAACATTACATAATTTTGATGCACAAATTCACAATAAATGTTGCGCATAAAACTTGAATTACATCACAATCCATTGGAAATATTCAGTACTACTTTACAACAGGGCAAATAGCACTTCCAAAATAGCAAAAAAATAAAATAAAAATAGAGCACAGAGAACAGCAGTTCCATTGATTTTTTACACAAAAAGATGAGAACAAAAAATGTTGCCCAGATAAGAGTTATCTCAAGGATCATGGCAATTACCTATCCAGAAAAGATGAGCAAAACAGAAAGTACTGTCAACATAAGTACATGTTACAGAGAAAGTTCTACTGGAATATTTGCAATTACACTCAAAGAGTAAAATAAACGTCAAAAAAGTAGCAAAAGTTTATTAGAATACCAAGCTAAATAAATTTTTACAAAAGTATATTTCTGAAAGTTGTCAGAAATAGGGAATATGCAATTAAATAGGAGCAAAAAAGACTGTATCATGAAAATAAAAACCTGATACAAAAACTCAAGAAGAAAAGCTGCAGAATTTTATGCACATGCAGGATGCAGTAAAAGAGCGAAGTACGTTCAAGCAAATACAACAAAAAATAAATTGGGTAATTAAACAGAGCAAGTAAAATGAAAAGAAAATAATTCAAACATAAAAATCATGCAAAAACCATACATTTGTGATGAAGAATATTACAGATGAACAATTCAATTGTTAAAGGAGGTAAAACCTAAACAAATTTCACAGAAAACAGAAACACCATTATATCAGTTTATGACTCCCTAGTTACAAAAAAATGAAATCTCAAGAGAGCAAAGAGAAGGGACCATTAATTTTGGACTTGAATAGGGGGACTCAACACACAAGATGAGTCTCTACATTCCATGCATAAAACAGAAAGTCAGGAAGAAAGTTGATAAAACACGATAAAAATTGGAGAAGAAATAGGTGCTGAAAAAACAGGACAGCAGTGAAAAGTCAAAGATGGTTCTCAATAATACAAAAAAACTATTCCATTAAAAAAAGGAGGCTTGCATAATTTTAGGCAAGACACTCCACTCCACATTTTCCCTGGGAGTTTTTATTTCCATAGATACAATCAAGTAATGGAATTACATAAAATAACATAATACAAGGTAAACATCCAACACACTACTTCACTAGGAGTAAAACCCAAAACTATTCCAGGAAATTTAAACACAATACCTCGTACTAAGCGTAAATCAACCCCACAAGTCTTACAGCTGAATGAAGCAATTCTGTGTATGGGTAGGAGGATCTAAAACCATTCCTCATAATATTTACACCAACTTAAACCATTGGAATAAAAGCAGAGGGCTGGCTTTACAGTGCAAATTTATTCTTCACCTAACAACAGCAACGGAGTTGTTAGTGGGCATTACTGACTAGCAAATTAGCCCCACTGACTAAATTAATCAATATATTCAAAGATAGGAATGAAGGCATCATTTAGAATGGTGCTGAGGAAACCCTGTTTTCTATGCACAAGAAGTGTTCCCGAACAAGATCCCTTCCGCACAGAAACAAATTATGAAGGAAGGCTATGAAACAGAATAAAAGTTGAAAAAGATAGTTAGAGGTGCTGAAAAATAGGATAGTAGTGAAACAAAAAAAAAAAAGAGTCCTTTGGGGAGCTCACATTTTCCCTTTGGGAGTGCTAATTTCTACAAATACAATGCTTGTCTTCCCTGAGGAGGTTTGTTGGGCAGACTGTGTTTTTCTGGCCCAAATTACCAAATTTTGCACACAAAAAAATTGGCTATAATAGCCACATTTCATTCAAAAGCCCATCAGATTTGAGCATTTTAGACAGCAATACTCAGGAACCCAGCCATATGGACTAGTGGCTGCATGGTAGTGCACAGGGCCAATTTTTTTTATAAAGATTGATACTGCTAACTTATTACAGAAATCAAAGAATTGAAAGAATGATCCGGATCCTATTTAGAACTTTTCATTTATGAATGATTTTTTGAGTGACTTGAAAAAACGCGAACATTTTACACGGCAGGGGTAGCTAACAATACTTAAACACAACATGCATGCATCTTGTCATTTTTATGATCAAAGAAAAACTGGACTTACAATGTTGGCAAGTAGATCAGGTTCTCTGCAATATTTTCTCAATTTTGATACTGAAAACCCACATCACTCGCATTAATTAACTATATATCAAAAATAAAAACTAAACTTTTGAAACTAAAAAGAAACACCCAGACTCAGATTATCGTGTGCAGAATAACCACTGACGTGGTACAGCTGAAGTCAGAAGCCAAATTTCAGCATGCATTTTTTGAGCAGCCACAGCAGGGAAAGCTGCTAGGAGCCAAATGTCTTCAAAAGATGCATCCTTAAAAAATATGTTTACATGTTATTTTCACCTAGTTGACACAAATTTTGTTCATTTTTCTAATGCATCACACCCACTATCAGGACGCAACGATGGTTACCCCCAGTATCTATTTCCAACACCAGAGTTAAGAAAGGAATGTTAGCTGACTAGGGAAACGATCCAATCCTCCGCACAAAAGCGAGTGTCCTCATCTCTAAAGCCCCATTGACTTGTGAGCAGTTAACACATTAATTTCCATATGAGCCACCGGTGGTACAAGGAGGGAATTTCCATAAATACTCAATCAAAGCTAAATGAAGGCATAATCCAGTTAATGTTCACTATTTTCAACAGTGCTTACTGCAATTGACTTTAAATTTGAGTTGAATATTAAACTTTAGTTCAACCCATAGCGGTTACCGTGTTAATCTCCTGCAGACAACGTAGCGGCAATTACAGTACACCGCTGTGGAGCGTGGATATCTGTTAGCATCATACTTGCAAACTCATAAAACCTGAGTTCAATTCTATATATGTCCTTACACAAAGGAACCTCACAAAAATGTGGAAGAAAGTGATACAACAGCAACAAAATAAATTAATCAGAACACTGAAAAAATATTAAGGAGTACAAGGGATATGAATAACACACAACACAAACTGTAAAATATCAAATTAAAAATAAGATTAAAAGATTCCCAGAAATACAACAAAAACTGCAAAATATCAAAATGAAACAACTGAAAAATTTCCAGAAATACAACAAAACCTGATAAAGAAATAAATAAAAAAGTAAGGACAGTAACTCTCAAATTAACCATATTTTAATCAAAAGAGAGAATTAAAAAACCGAAGGTTTCGACCTCTAAGGAAAAATTTTAATAACTTAAGTCCATTTACAAAACATTTGAAAATTAAGAAGCTATTTGTAACGGATAGGATGATAGCGTGTTGTTAAAACTGACTTGTCTTTCATGATAAAAAGCAATTCTAGAATATGGAGATCAGTTTGACTAGATGCGGTAGCAATAATATTAAAATCGTCTAAGTTGACAAGGAGGTCGCACTTCTCTGCGTGAGAGTGGACTGCAGAGTGAAGAGTTTTTAGAAGCAAGTTCATTCTATAGCTCCGTCTTTACTAAAAATGCAATGAAAAAATAAAATAAAAACATGGAACTCAACAGACGAAAGTTGGGATAGAATAGAAAAATCAGTAACCACCATTATTGTATCCATTATTGTATCATTATTAAACCTTGTAAATCAGTAACCACCAACAAAGGTTTAAATGATTGAAAAAAACCAAAAAAAATAAGATCAAGGAATGCAAACAGAAAAACAACTGAAAAGATGAGATTGTACCCTTACATGGGGGAACATCCCTGTTAGTCACAAATAATTGCACAAAGAATCTGAAATAAAAAAAATAGGCTCAACCGAAAATATAACTTCAGCCACTATGAACACAACAAAAAGAAGACTAAAAACAATCCCCCAAAATCAAACAACCCTTGATTGTCTCACACAAAAACAACCAAGTAGATGCCACTGGATCGCTTTACCTCTTTGGTTTTATAGAAGTGAGCGAGATACCCAATGGCTTTGGCGAGCAGCTCAGCGGTGACCTCGTTGCCTTCAGCAGTCTTGACAGCGTCGCCGCTGGCGTCCTGTATCGCAGAGCCCACGTCCGCCACCGACGGTATGCAGCGCTTGGCCACTGAGCACACCGTGTGTCCGTTGGTAAGCGTGTGGGGCCGGTCGTTGGTAAGCGTGTGGGGCCGGTCGTTGGTAAGCGTGTGGGGCCGGTC
>JACJUY010001513.1:115723-135121 GCA_014220935.1 Platorchestia sp. MABIK | reverse complement strand
TAATTTACTAGGTATGAATAGGCTCTTTATTTGATTAGACTTTTACTTGCATGATTTATGACTTTAATTTTTATGATAAAATACGTATTATGGGAAAGTATCGGTAAAGTATCGGCCGGATTTTGCCGATACCAATACCAGTAAAATGACCGATACTTGCCAATACCGATACATCGGTACATCACTAAATACAAGTGCCTATAATTGCTCTGATGCTGTCAACACAGGCATTTGAATATGTCTTAAGTTCTAAGTTGCCAACTTGTTGGAATTGTCAGTGTACATGACATGAACACTTACAAATAGTATCAAAATAGCTTATGGTTAACAGTACGGAATAGAAAGAAATTACAACGTTCCCATAGCATGAGTTAGTGCCTCATCTAATGATGCTATGAATGATTGCATTTTTAAATAAACCAACACTAAAAATAAATTTGATTGAGTTCAGCATTGATTTTCACCCAAGATTTTCAGATGCTATTCCACCTCTCTACAAACACATTCACAACTTGTTTTCTTCAAGCTATTTAGCATTCATGTTGTATAAACCTAATAAAAACTGAAACCTTAACACATCACAGAGACACTGGTCATTTAGAAAAAAACACCTGTATAGCAGCCCAGCTCATGAGCTACAGATGTTAGACTAGGAAAAAAAAAAACAAGTTGCGCATCATAAGCAAGAGAAAAATGGAGTTCTCACCTTCTCCACTACGGACGTAGTAGAAAGCACATTTGCCATGCGTGACGAGGTCCATGATGCTTTCGGTGGTGGTGAGCGGATCGATGTCGTACTGACATATGAGATTACGCCGAGCCTCTGCATCGTCTTTGCCATTGTAGAACCAGTTCTTGCTTGGGCATTCCCTAACACAAACCTGCCAAGAATATCCGTGTTATAGCAGCATATTGCTCTGAGTTGAGCTTTTAGTTCAATGCAGTATTTGGGCCTATTCTTTTGAAATACTCCCTAATGCAGTTAATTTTGCCATAGCTTTCAAATTGTAAGTTTAGTGAAATCCATTTTGGCTTATTTTTTGTACAACAGCAGATAAGGACGACTGCCATTAAAAATACCAACATTGCTTTGTAACAGTACTCACAAAATATCAAATAAACCTGAATTCGGATTTAAATTTTAAAAACGTGCTAGTACTGAAACTAAAAACAGAAAAAAGTATATAGCAATGGATGAACTTGGTATTCAAAGAATCATTTCACAAAGGATAAACAGCCCTGGCTGCTCTCAAAAGAACACGAAGTAACTGAACATCACCTGAGGAGTAGCACAGCCCGTGGCCACCACTTTAGGCGAGGCGCAGCGAGTCAGGTCAAAGAAGAAGAGGTACGGCTTGTCTTTGACGGCCGTGTCGCGGCCACACACTTGTCCACGGCTGTCCGTCGGATAAAGCAAGCGCGTCGGGTCACCGTGCATCACACCTGCACGCACATTGAAAGTTAACTTGCGTGAACATTTGAGACAAGGATTACAAATTCAGTGAAACGTTTTTCTACTAGTCCAAAAAGTAAAAGATACACAAATGTAAATGTTAGTTGAACTTAATGAGCATTGAGTGCTCAACACAGGGGTTCAGAACTGAAAATTGTGATCAGAATCAATAAGTAGCAAGAAATAAAGATGTATTAATACTACATTTATAAAATGAGGCAAAGGTCAAGCACAGTTGCAACAATTACTCACTGAATCAATCCCACCTCAACCCAAACTTAAAATGCACAGGGGGAACAGCATACAACAACACAACACCTCTTGATAGTGCACAGAGTGCATCACGTATCATAGAACGAAGAGTATAGTTCAAGGCCATACATGTCATCTTCATCGGATATTGATATAAATTAACATAGATTACTTTGTAATATGCCAAGCATACCTAAAATATGTCAGAAGCACTTAGGTGAGATACTTGGCTAGGGTCCACAATCCATGGACTGATTTGAGAAAAATTCACATTATGCAAGTAATCAGGAAGTATTTAGAGCTATTTTATGAATAGTAATTCAATTGAATGATTTTTATCTTACATAATTAAATGACAAACGAAGAGTTTTAGCTGACATTTTTGACAGCAGAAGTATTATGAGTAGCATTGTAGTTCAACCTTTATTAGCTGTTGTTGATTGCATTACTGACACAGGCATTAGGGAAGAGTAAAAAGATGAAAGCATCAAAACTCAAAAGGTGTTTAAAATAAGAAAAATAGAAGGGACACTTACCAATGACAGCCACCACTCCCCATCCTACTAGGAAGGCCACAAACAGCAGCAGGCACAAGATGTCTGTGCAAGATCGGGACTTCACTGGCCCTCGAAAATCAGGGTCAAATTTGTGAGGGGATCCTGGAATTGAAGTGACAGTTCCATGAGGCATATTATGGTTAAATGATATGATTTACATTAAAATAAGAGAAAAATTGAAATGTTTTCAACTTTCTATTAATAAGCATAACCAAAACAATGTACTGTATTCAGGAATGCTTTACAGAACAGTTCATTTGAAAAGTTAAATTACATAGTATATAGCTTTAAGGCCAAAGAAATTTCAGACACAAGCAGTCTATCAAATAAACATGGTATTTTATGCACACTAAAAAGTAATAACTTGCTAACCTACACTAATGGATAAATTGAACAAATAATTAAGTGCACTAACTGCAATTTATGTAGAATTACACCTCCATTTTTAGAAAAAAAAATGCTTGTTGAATCAAAGTAAATAAATTAAGGTTATTTTTTAATGTGTAGCAAAAACTGATTATGAATAGAATGACCTCAAGAGATAATTTATTGATGGACATTCTTCTACTGCAGTTGTACAATGTTATTCATCCTAAATACATTCAGCCCCATTTTCTCAACACTGAAGTGCTCTCAAAAGAAACTATCCAAGAAACTATCCTATCTCAAAAGAAACTATCCAGTGTAATCTGATGTCTTGCCTCATAATGAGGCAAAAAGAATCAATTTTCATGTAATGCTTACTCAGATTCTTTCAAAAGCTGCTGGCTTTTATTAGCATTAGCAAAATTATTTGTGATTAATATGATTATGGTACAATTAATTAATAGAATCCTTGAGACAAAAAAATGATTTGCAGATTTTTCTGGCCAAAAGTACAAGCACAGTTACACTAATAAACTGTAAAAAGTACCACCAATTATTGTTGAGTACAATTATTGACATGAAAAACTCAATAGTATAAATCACTAATTAATAAAATTGTGTTCCAAAATTACCAATAATTGAACCTCAACGTTTAAAATTAGCCTTTATATCATACAATGCACATCAAAGATATAATTTCCAATGCATGAAGCACATAGCAGCTCATGGATTGAAGCGACTCAAGTATTGACCTCTGCTCTCCACTTAAATCTGCCAGCTACTCCCATAATGAGACACAGCATCAGGCTTGCACGCTACTCACCATATTTGTTGATTTCATCTTCTACCTTGTCACCCATTTTGTCAGATTCTGTCAGGGAAGAAATAAAAATCAAGCACAAAACTAAATTAGCCACTAGTATTAGTAAGAAATGAGTAACAGGAGCTATTTTTTATGATTTTGTAATATATTATGGTTTGATTATAATTATTTCACTACCTGAATATGTTCAGACTAAAAATTTTCATTTTCTCACATAATTATTAAATAAAAATTTACCTGAATTGGATTAGTTACAATGAGATAATAGAAATCTAAAGCTTATATTGGACTAGTAAAAAGTGTGCAAAAGCTAGAATAGTCACATATATTTAACTAACAAAATACCTTCTGAATTTTCATTCAACGCTATACCTTCATTAGACTGTTGTCTCAGAGTGAAATATGTACAAGTGCAAGTGACAGATTTAACTTAACTCAGTGCCCGGAATATTTTAAACATTCTTCACAAAATATATGATATATTCTTTCTAGCCCACACCCAGAAGGATAGAAGGATGAATATTTGAAATAAAATCAACATGTAATCAGCTTTCACACTTAAACTTTGATTTCAATATCTCACCTTAACATTCAAGCTTAATTCTCATGTGGAATGTGCAGTGTACAAAAAATAAATAGTTTGACAAATTAAAAATCTCACAAGCAACACTTAGTTCTCCACTGCAAATGTTGAGCAAGTACTCAATATTTATATAGTAACTACTAGACCATTTCAAACTGGTCACTGAGAAATGCCACATCTATTCCAAAATTGTTGGATTGATTCTATCTAAATGCAAAATAATAAAAAATGTAGTTATTTTATGTATGGATTAAGAAATGCAGCACATACTATCCTGAAAAAGGTAATTATTAATTGAGTTCATGCAAAATAATTCTGGCTATTCAGCATTGCATAAATACAATTAGACATTCAGCATCAAGCCTCAATTTTTCCGCAGAAGAAATCAATTCTGTCCTTACATATCTTAGAACAAGTCAATCTTGTGCTTCTAATGTTTAAAAAATTTTAAGCTAAAATTTTACAATCTTCTCTAATAGATAAAATTCATTTCATTTTTACGTGTATTCATTTTTCATACTACTTTACACGTGATTTCATAGATGATTAGCAACATTCATGGTCAGCATTCTGGCTCTAGAGCATATGTATTTTGTAACTGTATAGAGTGTTCAAATTTGAATCAATTCAACATGGTCCTTTACTACAAAAAGGCAAAATTAACAACCAAAAAGATATATATTACAATGTCTAACCAAAGAACAGGCATTAGAAAGTTATTATATATTTTTAGCTTGCTACAAGTTTTAAAATTTCAAAGTAAAACAAAAATATTTATTTTTATTAATTATATCATACATGAAATATTGATGCTCCTCTCCCAAAGTATAAGAGGAATTATTATCTAGCTAATAATCATAATCAAGTTGGTTCGGTAATATGAACAAGAACATTTTCTGTTATTTTATCTATTCATTCAAGAGCAAATGTGAAAAGCTTGAAAAAGAAGTTAACTTTTCATGGCTATTATCCAGCACATAATTCCCCCTAAAAGATAAACCGAAGAAACAGCTAGTTGAGTAATTTAGCTAAATTGATTGATCATAAATTAATTTTAGCCTTCCTTTACCACAACCAAGATGTTTGAAGAAAGGAACGTGAAGGCACCATTTAGTATGAAGTTAAGGGAATGCAAAATCTATGCACAAAGGATGTTTCCACAAAGGATTTCATACAATAGAAACAGCAAGATAAGAAGGAAGGTTATGAAACAAGATTAAAATTGAAGAAAGTCAAAGGTGCTGAAAAACTGGACAACGGTGAACCAAAAAAACATGGTCCTTAACTAAACAAAAAATATATATTTCAAGAAAAAAAAGGCTTATCTAACTCTCAGCTCAGGACCTCACATTTTCTGCCTGGAAGTGCCAATTCCCATAGATACAATAGTTGTATCCTCCTGAGGGTTAGTAACTTAGCTTCAAGGCCCGTCATTTTGAAGCAGTGAAAGTAGTTGGACATTTATTGACGAGCTTTCCCAAATGCATGCATGCCAAATTAAATATAGAGCAAACTCTAAATTGATCACATACAAGCAAGTGCAATTACTTTTAATAGTATAGTATTTGCCACATAATTATTTCAGGCATTGTACCATGGTGTAATATTAGCAATAACACTAAAAGGCTAACAAAAATAGCAGCATTTCTAATTTGCTGGTAACAAAATGTGCAGAAGAAATATGCTTCACCTTCATTTCCTGTGAACCAATTATCAAACAATGGTTGAAGCATTTATTTTCCTCATAAAAACAGATTCCTGTAAAATGAAAATTTACTTTTATATGCACAACTTGAATTGTAGAGGACTTCTAAGAGGGCATCATATATTAATAAACTTATGTCTTTCCTGTTGCAACCAATAAGCACAGAATACATAGCAAATTTCAAATCTTTATCTATGCCCAAGACTCAGCCTAGTACATGAGAGCACTACATCCTAGACCTCACAAATGCACTACATCCTAGACCTGAAGTCAATAGCAGTCAAGATCTATTCAGAGACAGATTGGTTGGTCAGCATGATTTAAGAGTTGTAACTTGCATGTTCTTGCACTTTCACATTAGCAAGATTTTTTACAGAGAATTTCAATAGATCATAATTTTATTTCTATCATAGAAAGTTAACTTGAAGATGTTAAATTGCTACCAAATCTAAAATTCAAATAAAATTTACATCCAAAGGAGATAGATATATTACTAGTTTGTATGATTTGTTTTCATTTTTACATTATACAAGTGATAAATAATGCTGCACTACATCAACTAATCATAAAACAATATTTGAATGATTCTGATTCAAAGATAAACTATTGTATCTAAATTACAGTAATTTCATTATTTTGCAAATCTTAAACTCAGTACCATACAATAGTGTAATCTTCTATCTTCTAACATAATTTAATTCAGAATAGTCAACATAATTTTTTATTATAAAATGCTTCATATGCTAACAAACATACTCACCAAATTCAACAGTGTATAATTCAGATTTTGATGACGTATCAGAAGCTCAGAGCACAAAATAACAATCCAAGGAGAGTTTCACAGGAATAAAAGACATAGGCAGTACAAAAATGAAGACATTGCAATTCAAGTTCAAAGATGAATTTTTTGCTGCAGAAAAAAGGTTTCAATAAGAAATTGCAGTTATGCAGAATGTATATATACACAATGTATTACTCTATATTAACTTAACAAACAATCCCCTTCTTAATACTAACAGTCTGAGAAAATTCTAAGTTGGTCCACTCCTACCATAAAGATCAAGTTCAGATTGTATTTTTCACAATCAAAACTAAGGTTTCTCTATATTTAACACGTTAAGTGCGGGGGGGGTTAAACGAAAGCTCAATATCCAACCTCAAATTTTGAGTGAAATGTAGTAAGAAATTTTGACAATAGCAAACATTAACTGGATCATGACTTCATTTAACTTGCATTTAGTACTTACAAAAATTGAGTCAGTGACTGCTAGTCAGTCAGCAGCATTAAGAAAATCTCCTAAATGACCACCGGTGGGTCACGCCGCACTTAACGCGTTGAGGACAGCTTCCCCCTTAAGGACCTTTTTTTTCATTATTGATCCTAGAGCAATGAAATTTGGTGTACTGATAGGAAATGCAATTAAGAATCATTTGTCATATGGGAAAAAATGCAATTTTCCCCATGGAAAACGAGATATTCGTAGAAAATGAGATATTCGTAGAAAATGAGATATTCATAGAAAATGAGATTTTCATAGAAAACGAGATTTTAAGGGGGGTTTTCAAAATGCATCTCCTCTGACAGTTTTTGAGTATAAGTGATGATTTTGGTATCATTGGAAGCGAAAAGACGAGGAAATTCCAGGAAGTTCTATGCCGCTCCCCAAATTTCCAGTTTTAATGAAACAAAATTCAAAAAAATATCAAGCAATTTTTTTTTTGAAAAATGGGGATTTACGACGTCATAGCTTTTAAAAAAAAAGGTAATGGTTAAAGTCAATTAGGACTTCCTGAAAAGCCCTCGGTTTTCCGCATCCAAAGATATCAAAATCATTACTGTAGCTTGAAAACTGTAGGAGGAAATGCATTTTGAAATCCCAAAGTCCATTGTTTACATTATAAGCAAAACAAAGAAAAATAAACAATTTTAATTAAAAATTTAAAAAAAATTTTGGTTCGAGTTAGACCTTTGAAATCATTATGGAGTAATACAGAGACATAGGAAATGGCATAGCAACGTCACGCCGTGAAGAAACAGCCAAGGGGGAGGTGTAACATGATGAAATACCACTTCTCACTTCTCTCCCTCCCCATTCTTCAAACCCTAGTAGCGGGCAAACGAGTAAACGTACAAGTCTCATTTTTTCACAGGATGTACCTGACCTCTTACACTTCCTATAGCAGCAATAATCTTTATTTCTCAAATGGTCTCCAAATCCTGAATTCCTATGGGGGACGCTGTCCTTAATATAGCAATGCATCCTCCACGGCCACGTATAAAAAAAATCAATATTACTGAGGAAATATTTACATTTACAAGCATAGCAGTTATTACCTTGTATATATGTCATACTGTAATCAAACAAAATCAGGGAAAGATAATGCTTCCCTGTTGATAAATTTTATCTCAGATGCAGAACTAGTTCAAGTGTTTAAGCCTTTCTTGCCACAATAAAGTTGCTTCAAAGAAAGAAAGGATAAAAGCACCACTTAAAATGAAGTTTAAAGAACAAGGAATAAATGCACTATGTATGTTCCTACATAGATAGAAAATTTGTACATAGAAATAGTTAATCTAAATATAAGTTTACGAAGCAAGATAGAAGTAGAACAAAAAAAAGTGAGTACCTACTGAAAAACAGGACTGCATTGACCCGAAAAAACAAAACAAGGGTCTGTAACAAATGAAAAAAGTTCTTTTTCAGCAAAAAGAAAGCCTACATAACCATTGTCTTGGGAACTCAATGTTTTCTCCCTGGGAGTGCTAATTGCCATCGATACATTAGTTGCATCGTCGTAAGCAGCTATAAATTTCATAACAAATTAAAATTTGGGGAAAAACATTATAAACATGAATCACAATAACACAGAAAAATAATGCGAGGGAAAATATTATAAACATGAATCACGATAACAAAGCGAGAATCTGAGGATAGAGAAGGCTGAGCAAGCGACGCGAACTGACGCCTGGCTGGCCTTGCAGTCTGGCACTCCCAATTACACGGATTTATGTCTCCAAGTTTCCGAAGAAAAGCTTGTGATGAACAATGGTGTCTGAAAATAACTGAATCGTCTTAAAAAAAATTCTCGGCTAAAGCTTCTGTCATACTCTTATCTAAACCTCTACAAATCTCATGCTTTGATGATTCTCGGGTAAAATTTTCCTTATTTGTGAATTAACGGCATTTATGTAATGAAGTGTGAAGTTGATATTTTAGTCTTTTCTCGGTGTAGATCGAAAGAATTTACTTTCAAAGGTGCACACAAGTTTTGAAGAAAAAAATACTACTCTAAAGAACGTTTCTAAATAGAAGTATATTCAAATAAGCTATTACAGATACCTTTGAAAATATTTCAGTACGGAAAATGTATGATATATATATATTTGCCTTTCATTAGAACATTTACAGAAAAAAAACAAAAATTTACACGTATATGTAAAACATTTTTACATTTATATGTTTACACATTTACTTGTAGGTCTAGTTTAAGAATTAGATGGCAAATACATCCCATCAGTATACAGAAATCAGCTTTGAAATATTAACTAACCTGAGTAAATGTTTATTTCATTATCTTATTCCTGTGGCATAGTTTCTTCTTAACCATGTGTGACAATTTATTGCTCGTTCTTGTACACCGGTGACGCATCGATTCCTTCATATATCTTCTCAAACTTAAAATACTTTTTTACGTGTTGCTCTGAAGCATAACTACTACGATATGTACATTATCTAACGCTATTCATATCGAAACCTAAAAATGTCAGGCATTTTGTTCAACTTGTAAATTTTTATTTTATCGACTACCAAAAGATAACGATGTACGGTTAGAAAGTTTCAGATTTTAAAACAATACTATCAATGTGTGATAAATATTATTGCAATATTGATTAATCAATGGAAATATATAATTATTCTGATTTCACATTAGACCAAGTCTTTGTTCAGACTTGCACGACAATCTTTTTAATCTCCTGACGATGTAAATTACTGAATATTCGAATACAAATAAACAGCGCTGGTATATTGCATTAATTTGCATGCACTATTGAAATTAATTTTATTCTCTATACTTTAGCAAAAGTTTTTATCACATAGCTCATGACTCATGAGTCAATGTGAATAGACTAAGTTCTCTAAGGCGTCTGTATCAATGTTCAGTGTTCTTTTTGTGAGCGGTATTTTTAAGTTTTAAACATAGGGTAAATTAATTAAGGGAATACTTCCTTGTTTTTCCTTCAATGGTTTATTCAACCATTGACATGGTTATTGTGATACCTATAATATTTTACACATCGCTAGTAGACTTCTATGTTAAGACACAGTGATACACCAATGCCGTAAAAAAATAAATTTAGCAACTTTATTGCAAATGTTATAAGAGCCATCAATTTTAAACTTACCTAATGGTTAACTTGTTAGGAAGATGAGGCAATGCACTTTATAACTAGAAGTATGGGAAGCGCACTTTAGTTAAGCTGTTTCATGGGTTGCGATTTGTGACACGAGGGAACAAACTCAGAACGCCTCATTTCTTTGTTTTGTAACTATGATACGGATTTTTCAACAGCTCATAACAGAGACATTCATGGTGCGGCCATAAGCGGCCCATAGATGATCAATTGTATTTTCAATACAATTGAAAATGATGAACATTGACAATTAAATTGATCGTCTGTGGGCTTGATTGACGACCGTCAATTAATTGACTTTATAGGCAACACAAATCTCATCAATAAATTGAGTCAGTAATATTGACAATTAAATTGATCGTCTATAGGCCGTTTTAGTTCCTAAATGTTTTCGTTAGTTCTCCAACATAGAAGCATAGTTTTTCTTGTTGCCACCTGCTTCCATTGGAAGACTTTCACCTAAGAAATGAACAGAAGCTTGATGCCAATTAATTTATTTTCTGAATGCGCGTTAAAGACAAGCTGGGAACTTCAAGTGCAGCTAAATTTAAATGAGAATGGTCACTCAAAATACCAGTGCGAACGCATGACTGGTTTGGTAAGCTCACAACACATCTTTGTATTTGAGCACACGACCGTTTCACCCTCGGGAAGCGAGAAGCCTTACCTGATTCAATCCTGCTATTACGTTCATCTTATATTTATTGACGTCAAGTTGGGTAAAGAAAATCTCAATTAAAAAATTCTCGCCCAAGGGCATAATTTTTAATATTTTTAAGACCAAGACTGAAACACAAATAAATAGAAAATATTACAATGTTATTTTTCCACATCTCAATGAGACCTGTATGAAGACAGACCTGAATCAAGCAACAGAGCATCACATGGTAGCCAAACATGCAGACGACCAGTTCTAATAACAGGGTGTTTTTATCCCTGTCAGGTAGATACAAATCATCTTGTACACTGATTGTTCAACTGCTCTTGAACCAACGCCAGAACGTTTTGGCGATTACTCCCCTCACCTCGGTCAAAGTAGCACCCATACCCCACACCTGGAAGTGGGAAATGGTGACCGAATTTTTCCCAACAGAAACACCGCGCAGGCATTGCAGGGAATCGAACCGTCGACCCTCTAAGGCCGCCATCACACGACGACCGAATGGTAACGTTTCGTCATGATCATCTACAGTCAGCGGTACTACTCTATCTGTCCAGTTTGGTCAAACTAAGGCTCCAATCTGATTGTTTCGTGGCCCTGGACTAGTGCCGTTGACTGTATATGATTATGATGAAACGTTACCACTTGGTCTCCGTGTGACGGCGGCCTAAGTGATGCTCTCAACCAGTGACATAGGTCGCTGTTTCTCACGGGAGAGAAAGAAATGAAAGTGCAAAGGTTCGATCAGCCTAGTATATGTTTAGCATAAGAGTTCTATCGCAAATAGATCTGCATAGCTAAGAATGTTTCACTACGATGCCCTACAACTTACTGAACTTATGTGGGTGCTCAAGTAGTTATATTTAAAAACTGCGCCCAACAACTATTATAAATAGTGTCTTTACCTCTCTATCGATTCTTTGTGGTAAATAAATTGTTCAAATCGCAGATTAGACTAGTTAGTTTAAGCATTCCAGACCGCAACAAAGGCATTCCATAGAAAAAAAGGCGCCATTTACTACGGACTTAAGGGAACCCGAAATCTAGGCACAGGGTGCGTAAAAACAGCAATTTAAGAAAGAAATCAACTAAATACGATAAAAGAAGTAGATGTAGAAAAATAAGACAGCAGTGAACCGAAAAGACTGCCCGAAACCCAACAAAACACAATCCTTTTGCAAGAAGAAGGCTTACCTAACGTTTAGCTTGAGACCTCGCATATTTTCCCTTGGAGTGATACCCTTCCCATAGATACAATAGTTGTCCCCTCCTGAGTGGGGGGGTTGTTTTAAATACATGCTAAGATAACGAACAATAGCTTCCCGTATGAGTCCTGAACAATTTTACATGTTCTCAGAGACATTTATGATGGGTGTTAGTTCCTAAATGTTTTGTTAGTTCTCCAACATAGAAGCATAATTTTTCTTGTTGCCACATGCTTCCATTGGAAGTAGAAAGTGCTTGATTTTCATCAGGAAAACCAACCAGAATAAAAAAAAACAATCTACTAAATTTCTACCAAACTTCAAGTTTTACAAGAAGAAAGTTCATTTACATGAAGTTATTGGGAAGATGATGCAATAATATGTTCTACAGCACTAAACCCTCTAAGGGCAAGCTGAACTACCGATCAAACTTAAGGGTAAGCTGAACAAACCACACCTGTTTGCTGACCAGCACAAGCAAGTTGATAAAATTTTTGAAAAATGAAGTGGAAAATCACGAACCCCAAAAAATTATAATTACAACATTTACTGGATAAGTATTTCCAAAAAATTGCTCGTACAGTATTTATACAAATATTCATGACTTTCAGGACCAGCACACAGCCGTTGTCACCATAGTGACTGGGTAAATTGGTATCTTCAATGAATATGCTTTTTCTTTAAAATACTGAAGTATAGCTAAGCCTATCAATCATGTTTTGTGTAGAGTGAGTGGAATGAAAAGTAACCAAGAATTTATGTGGCCCAGTACATAATTTTTTTACATAATAAATTTAATATCACATCTTTTCCTCTTAATGATGCATTCACATTAAAACTAAAACTAAGCAGTCAAATCCCAGATTTCAATAGTGTTGTCATCATTTGCAGATTCTTAGAAGAAGGTAGACAAATCCCAAATTTTAACGGTATTGTCATCACTTGCAGACGCAAGTAAGCCAGGAGTCACAGGGTGCCAAGAGACACCGTTCACATCCTCGCCATGCGCAGCCCTGACGCTGGTCAGCAAGGAGAGAGTGGGGGCGTGAGCGTCACTGTCAGGGTCTATACTGAACACTCTGATGCAGTCGTCTGCGCACGCCGTGGCGATGGCGCCAGTCAGAGGACACCAGCTCAAGTCGTATACAGGACCGTCGTGCATGCCTGACAGCACGCACACACACTTCCATGTGGCTTCTCCATCTTCTGTTGGTACGCCTTGGGCATTTCCTACAATTGTAAATATATAAATTAGTGCTTTTTAGATATATAGCAATCTCCTGTAAAGACTACATGAAGCTAGATCTCTACATAATAGATAGGTAAAGATGCCACTATTTTGCCATGAATAAAAAGAGAAATGTTTCTTTTCATTTTCATGAAAAATAAAATGAATAGCAAAACAACTTCTGAATTACAATATGCTTTGCAATAATTTATATGAATAGAGAGAACATTAACATGTTTCATGTTTTACTCAATTCTTCTGCTCAGTATAGAACAAAAGCCTTTTCCAAACCACCATCTTACATAATGAATAATAAGAACAATCATGCAAGATGTTCTGAATAATTCCTCACATTTATTACCTAATGTATCTAGGCTATATAGAGGACAGATATTCTGAGGAAACCATCTATCTAGCACTCAAAACATATCAAGTTAGTTTACTATGCAATCCATAGACTTATAAAGTTCTGTTATTCTCATTTTGTTTGTGTACTGGTAGGCCGAGTTGCTTCTACTTAAAATATAAGAGATGTACCAAGAGAGAAATCTCACCAGGATTGTAGCACTGCCAAATTCTGAGGGTGTGGTCACCACTGCCTGATACGAGCCTGTCACCAGCAGGAGAGAATGCTGCACACCACACAGTGGAGGAGTGACCACTAAGAGTGCTGCTCACAATCCAGTCATCACCATCTTCTCTGTATATTTTAATTGTGTTGTCATATGAACAGGATGCCAAGAAGTTGGACTCTGGATGGAACACAACCCTCTTCACATCTTGGCTGTGAGCAGGAAGGACAGATATGCACTCAAACTCATCATCTCCTCCAACTTCCCACACCCACACAGATTTATCTCGTGAACAAGTGGCTAAGAATGAGCCAGAAGGTGACCATGCAACACATTTCACTTCATTTTCATGCCCTTCTAAAGTGGCAACTGTTTCAAATTCTCCATCTTGTCCATCCCAAATATTGACAGTTGTGTCAAAACTGGAAGAAGCAAATGATTTCCCACTGGGAGACCATGACACATACCTCACTGTTCTGGAGTGAGCTTCAGATAAAGTGGTTTTACAAAGCCATTTTTCACCCTCCTTAGCATATAACCTTATTGACCTATCAGAGCTACAAGAGGCCAAAATGGTCCCCTGAGGGTTCCAAGCAACACACCATACTCTATCTTTGTGTCCTTCTAGTGTAGCAAGTAACTTAGCCATAATCTCTGAAATGATAGGGCAAAGTATATATAAATATTAATTACAAAACATTGCTATTAATTATTGTTGAAACAATTTCATGTGCATATTCATGAGCTATCTTGCTAAAAATGACTGGTAAAAACATATTGCATGCAAATGCAACACCAAGTTCAACTTCACAAGGCAAATTGCCATGTTCATTGTAAATTTATACATTCAAACATAATCATTCTCCTCTAAAAATATACTCATTCTTTCCTACCTAATAATACTTGTGGTACGTTTGTTTGGTATCCACTTTTTCTGCCTCTCTGTGACACTTAAAAGGACACTTAATGATTGTATCTGTGATACAAGCTTCCTCAACTTTACAACTTTTGGTGTATTAATCCATCAGATTTGGAGTGGGAATGAATATCAAGTGCATTGTTAAGTAAGTTTATGTTATGTTAAGCTAGGTTGTCTAGAATGCCAGCAGTTGAGACTTAGGTAAATATAGGAAAGTGTGGGAAATTTTGGGAAAGCCATGTTGAAGGTCAGTTGGTCTGTCTCTCTTGTCACGCTCACAAGGATGCTTAATGACTCTCTGTAATACAAGTTTTACCAGTGCACAAGATGAATATTTCAATTACATGTTCTATTGGGTTGGATTCATTTATTTGTAATACAAATCTGGAATACTTATTTTAGGCAAATACAGAATCCTGTCATTTTTGACAGGCCAGGTACACTAGTTATTTATTGAGTTGCCAAGTTAAAGCTTGAAAACAACTACAAGAATTTTCATGAAAAGCAACAGGTATCATGATAAAATATAATCTGACACAATGTGTAATAATTGCAAGGTCTATTTTTTTCATAACTCAGAAGAAAAGTCAGGTACCATTCTGCAAAATATTTTTTCTCAATCCACGATGAGTTTAGCACTCCAAGCCAAACTAATTGGTTACATTACAGTAGCGCTGCATCTTTTTATAATGCATGAAACATGTTTTTTAGTAGAAGATTTGCACTAATTCATTACATGAAGCTCTCATTTAATTCTAGATTGGTCCTTGTGGTATTTTCATCAAACTGCAGGACCTTTGATGGTAACAGTTTAAGAAATGATAGGTAAAAGAGGTTAGAGGGGGATATCTAAGAAGATGGAAAACATTTTTATATCTAGTTATGATGTAACGTCAATAAAGAAAATGTTTGTTGTCCTATATCTATTTTCCATTTTGAACCTTTGTTTACTGCAGTTTTCTGAGAGTTTTGTAGTGGAGACAAAACCCAATTTTTCCCCTACGTTGATCAACAGCTTAGGAAAAAAAATTTCTAAAATGAAATCCAGTTAGACATCAATATTTTGTTGAAACCATGCCAGAAGAATATGTTGGCAATTTGCAATAAGATACAAACATTCTATGAGAAAGTGATGGATAGTCTAGATGTTACAGTTTGGATCTTAACCTTAAAGAGTGAGATTGAAATAGTTAGTGAGCTTCCTGGTACACCTGTAACATTAGGTATGTTATTGCAACTTTCCCCCTTGCACAGTGGATTTCAATATTTTTCTAAACCTAATTTAGGTTTGTGTATGACCCATCTTAATAGAGAAGTAGATCATTGTGCTTACTATAACAGACTGAAGTGCTGAAGTAGGTGATAAATACCTTTCACTGAGTAACATACTGAAGTTTTGTCTGGATATTCCAAAGTAGCTTTTGCCAACAAATCAGTTTCCTCTTTTCAAAGATGTGCAGGAATCCAAGCAATTATGATTTGTTGTATGGATCAAGTTAAAGTTTTTAAACACAAGTGTGAGGATGTGTATATGTTATTTATTGTATCAATTGCACTATACGAAAAAACTCAAGAGAAAAAGAAGTAGGCTATATTGAGGGCATGCATTTCTACTTTGAGACTAAAAATGGGATGTGACATGAACTATCTGAGTAGTTCCCCTATCCACTTCAAGTTTCTGTTTCTTCAATAGATTAGATAAATAAGTTAGTTCAAGCCTTCCTAACCACAACAAAGGCATTCTGATAACAGGAATGTTCTTTCATCATATTAACATGTTCCCCACATTTGAGCCATTTGTGTACCAATAGGTAATTACTCATTCATGTACCAGTATAAATGAATAACATTTAATCTGTTTTACAAACTTTTAAAAAAATAACTTATCATACAAGGTGAAATATTATCAAAGAATTATAGGTCAATATTGATTTTAGGCCTTTCACGGAAATTAATAATTCCGTTCCAAAGAATCACTAATGGAACACATTTAAAAACATTTTACATGAACGACATTCTGCTCGCTGATGCGTTATTTTCGAGTTATTCTACTTTGTAGTTATATGAACGTCGTATATAAAAGTGAAGGAACGGACACGTAAATATGCTGGAATACGGTATTAACGTAACGATGGGTGAGGTTAGGGTAGGTTATGGTTGGTTAGTTAAATAAACTAACCTAAAATAACATAAATCAACCCAAAATAGCTTACCTTAACTTACCCAAACCGTCTTTGTTCGCTTCCCGCCAAGAAGTGGGCGTGTCCANTATTGTTATATCTCGAAAATAACGCATCAGCGAGCAGAATGTCATTCACGTAAAACGTCTTTAAATGTGTTCCTTTAGTGATTCTTCGGAACGGAATTTTTAATTTCCGTGAAAGGCCTAAAATCAATATTGACCGAATTATATTTTTCGCATTTCTTAGGAAGCATTAAACTGAATTCGAGCAGTGAAACCAATTTCCGAATGTTACTGCTTACAACCTAACCAAACCAATTGTTAACAACCGCAGAAATGCGTTAAGCTCTATAGCAATGGACAGGTGCATGATCAGCACGGGTCATATGAAATAACTGATACCAATTAGTTTTTGACAGTAAAAGTATATTGGTCTTGTACAAAATGCAATATGGCTGTAACAAGAAGATGTAATGAGCTGCCTATATTGCAAACTGTAATTAGTAAGGTGGCTATTTTAACTTTTCATAATTCTTGATGAATTGTTTAAGATGAAAAATGCTATTGATGATAGTAAAATGCAAAGGAATAAAACTAAACTGTAAATGATTGCATAGGGTCTCTTTCAAAATAAAGTACAGATAATATACAGCGTGAGAAGCAAGCATTGTCTAATTGCTACTGGTATGAGATTTGCTTCTGCTTTCAGAACCAACACTAGAGTGCACTCAAGGGCACAAAGTGTGACACAAGCTACAGTGTATTTTGTAAGCACCAGTATTAGCAGCATTAATGTGGTAGAAAGGTGAAAAAAATTAGGATAGATTTTTAGATTTATTTGAAAAAAAAATTTAGTACAAAGCAAAATATATTTGCTTTAATTCTCAGAGATTGAAATTTTTAAATTACAGAATCTATATCAAGAAATAAGGCAATGATAAGGGCCTTGCATTAAGCAAGACGTCCACCCAGAAACAAGAAAATGGCTGTCATGTTTGTTGTATGGGATCTAGATCTATGAAATTTGGCATACATGTATATTTATGAAAAGGTTATAGGGATTGTATCTCAGACTTTTTCTCAATTTTGGAATAATTATGAATATAATTGGGGAAAATGGAGGCAAAAATTGGAAATTTTCAAAAACTGTCTCCTCCAAAAGGCATTATTGTTAAGCAATGAATTAGATCTCATTGAACGTGCCAAGTGTTGCTGCATAGCTAAACGGAAAATGAATTTTAAATTTGTAATAGCTTAGTTTTTAATGAAATTATGATTTTTTTTTAAAAGTCATGGATTTTTTATAGATTTTTCAATTTAACTAAAAAAGTAATAATAATTTCAAATAGATTATCAGTCAGCTATTCAGCTACTCTTTGCACGTTCAATAAGACCTCAATCATTGCTCTACAATAATAATTTTTCAAGGATACAACTTTTGAACTTTTTCTCTTCAACTGTTCAGGAAGCGTATTTTTCTGTCATTTTCTTTCATTCACAAGCTATATTGCTTAGAAAAATTGACGCAGTTGATGTTCTGAAAGCTCTCTAAACATTTGAATATCTTTTCTTGTAATCATGGTTCCTTAAAGAAACCGGTAACACAAGGGGTATCAGAGATACGAATCACCGCTCCAGGAGCGTACGCTGTGGCGTTCCCCTCAAAGCGCTTCTCCCCTTCCTCCCTTTGTTTCCCACTCTCACAGAGCAAAGAATGTTGTGTAGCTTGGCTGGATAGTAAACCAAGGAGTTCTGTTTAAAATAGAATTTCAAAACAAAATCCAGATATTTCTGGTTTGTGTCTAATGCAGTGACTGTCCAGCAATAACAGCTGTATTCAACTCCACCCCCTTTCCCCTCTCACAACTTACTTTGTTAGGATGCGGCGCATCTCCATCGATGGGTATTAGCGCCCCCTCTCACAAAGCATAGAACGTTCTGAACCTTTGCTAGCTTGTAAAATAGGGACTTCTGTATTGAATCAAGTAATAAAAACCACAAAAAACAAGAATTTTCAGGGTTGTGACACAGGCACTTGCTGGTCAGCGCCGGTGGTGCCACGATAACGAAAAAACGTTATCGCGATAACCGATAAATCGTTAACAAAAATCTTAATGGCAATAACCGATAATCTATAATTGGCGAAAAATTTATCACCGATAAATCCAAAATTCCGATACTAGCGATAACGATATTGGTTGCCAGATGTCCCAGTCCACATGAGGCCACACTTTTAATCAAAAAAGGCCAACCTTATTACACCATAACATGTATATACATCCTACACGTATAGTAATTGTCCGGCATTTGTCCCGAGCTCGTTCCGCCCCGTCATGTCGAATCCCAGCGGGAAAAACTACAATGTTCTTTCGTGCGTGTGTATGATTTGGTGTCATTTTATATTACAGCAAACTCAAATTGCATCGTTCAGCCACCATTTTAATGATCGTTTCTCGCTGTTATTACTTTATATCGTAT